>CM074290.1:5696114-5751114 GCA_037194245.1 Opsariichthys bidens | reverse complement strand
CTTGTATCGACTTCCAAATGCACGAATTGCTTTGCGTTTGACAAAATTGCTAAAGCTTTTCTCTGACTTTGCCTTTCAAGCTGATTCAATTGAATACTTCTTGTTTTGACATATTTGTTATGTAATGCAATGACAAGTTTTTGTGTGAGTGTGAGTAAGTGTCTAAATATTCAGCTGGGACAATGTCTCTTTAAATCCATTTATTTCATGTCATTATATAAGAGCTGCTAAACTTACATAACATATCCTACATTTTCATTTGTGATCTAACTCTTCCTGTCTGCTTCAGTGTTGAATTTTACCGGAGACTGGGCTGAAGCCAGCGTGAAGGCCAACGCCACCTACAAATCCTTCAGTAACGCAGTGGTGTCCGCTGAGGTGGGACTGCATGTGGGCCTGTACGGAATAAACATCACTCTCAGAGGTGAACGGGACGAGTCCTCACTACATTTGCTCCACTTTTTGGAGGCACAAAACTCAGATTTTGACCTCTGTTCCAACAGGCGAGCCAGTGTCGCAGATAAACGAGACCATTGACTACAACGAGATCTTCAGGTGGTCGAGCAGCGTGGATGAGCAGTACAGTGACGCGCTCGAGCGAGGTCTTCCCAACCCGATCCTTTACATCGCAGAGAAGTTCACGTACAACAGCGCTTGCGGGCTCATCTACCAGTACAGATACTCAGGCCGCTTTGCCTCAGCCAATCTGTGGTAAACCAACACACAGTCACCACCAATCTCTTACTGTAGTGTAAAGAAACTCGGTCCTATTCAACAAATGCAAACAAGCTAAAGTAAAGAATGGCCTTCTCCCACAGGACGGCTTTTTGCTGCTGGCTGGTGGCCAATATCCTCTTCTCAATGCCTGTCATCCTCTATGCCGGCTACATGATGATAGCCACGGCTGCTTTCATCTTCTTCTCCATGGCTTCCTTCTCAACTATATACAACGTGCCCCAATGTGACTTCAGTATAGGTGCAGAGTCCTTAAGGACAGACTACAGCCATTCCTTCTGGGTCGCTTTGGCAACAGGTAAATGCTCCTTATGGGAAAGCGGACCATTCTTATGTAAAATACTATTTAACATGATGTAACTTGTGCCGATTTTGGATTTTCAGGTTTGTTGTGCACTGTGATTGGTTTGGCGGTGGTGCTACTCGATTGTCTATTTCCTGCGAGGATGAGGGAAGCGTTCAGCGTGGGCGTGGACAACGAGGATGACGAGTGCCATAGCGGCGAAGGCTACCTCAACTCAGGCTTTCTAGAGGGGGTGATCCACGATAACATTACACAGATGGGGAACAGCTCTTTGCCTGAACAGATCACTACATTAACAGTATGTTTTATACTACAAATAAGTTAACATTAGTTGAAAAAAAGAAAAAAGTTTGGGTCATCATTGACCCCCGCCTCATTTCATATGAGTTTCTTTTTGTGGAACACCAAAGGAGATGTTTTGAAGAACATTCATGCTGCTCTTTTCCATATAATGAATGCATATTACTACTAACTCCAAAGTCATTAATTGTCAGAGTTGGGGAAAGTTACTTTTAAAAGTAATGCATTACAATATTGCGTTACTCCCTAAAAAAGTAACTAATTGTGTTTATGCAATGTTACTTTTTCTCGCCTGGGCTGGGCTTGCTTGTTTGTTTTTTTAATAACAACAAAAAAGTTCTATTTTTGGCAAATGTTAAGGCCCTTTCACATCAAAAGTGAAATTAATAAGCCTCAGGCTGAAGGAAAAGGATATTTACCATTAAGAATAGGATACAGTAGGAAGAAGTTCAAAACTCTTATTTCTAATTTTTGTTTATTTGTATGGTTGAATTGGATCATTGAAGGTCAGCAGCAAAGACATTGGTTAATAAAGTGAGATTAAGTACATAAAGTATATTTGTGTAATTTAAATATAGTTAATTATTACAAGTTTGCATTAAATTCTGAGATTTTACTGTTTTTATTCATTTTGAGGAATACTGAATGTTTTCATGCAAGTGAGATGAGTAAAGGCATGTTCACTTTTAGTCTAGAACTACAATAACCATCATGTTCAGACAGCGCTCACAACACCTCTGAGTCAAGAGAGCTGTCAGTCAATAAATGTGAAGAAGTAACTTAGATATTTTGTTGTAAATTGAAAGAGTAATGCATTACTTTACTAGTTACTTGAAAAAGTAATCTGATTACATAACTCAAGTTACCGGTAATGCGTAATCCCCAACACTGTTAATTGTTTTATAACACTGTCTTTGCTGTTTCAATATTTCTTTTTCTTTGTTTTTAACAGAGGCTTTGAGGAGTGGACTGTTTTCATCCACAACTACTACTTGAAAACTTGCAAACTCAAACTTGCTGGGAGCAGCTGTATATAAAATTGTTACCGGTTCTATTGTTCTATTATATTGTTCTACTGCATTTACGCATGTATTTATGTACATAATACAAAAAAAAAAAAAAATTAAAATACAAATTCTACAATGTGGCCATTTTCATTATTTGTGTTACAGTTTGATCTATGATGCCATGCACACATTATTGCAATAATGACATTTCGCAATACCAAGATTTTTATAGGTAATTTAATTGAAGGTATATTAAATGAGGCTTATTGTCGTCAACTACAAACTAAATCATAAAAACCCATTTTCGTTACTTCATTACCTGTGTTGGGGAGTAACTAGTTACATGTAATGGGAGTTACGTAATTTAATTACAAAATAAATGTAACTGTAATTAGTTACATCTACTGAGAAAAAAAAAGTAGTTACTTATGAAAATGTTACCTATTATAAAGGGGGTTACATCTAGATATTTTCTGCAAAAACCAAGGATATGTTGAATAAAATGAATTTGTTTAATTGATTTCTTTCCCAAATTGCACTGACTGCTCTAAAATATGAGACTGAGACATCGATGCTTCAGGAGAAACAGAACAGGACACACTCATTCAATGTTTCCTATTTGGGATATGCTTTATTTTTTAATATTAACCATTATTTTTCAAGGAATTGATAAATGCCAGTGTTTCCTGTCATAGCAAAGATTTCAGATTTCATCTCAAAAACAGTATCATAGGTTTTAAGCCATTTCTTGTTATGATTTTAAATCTGTATTTGACATCAGAACGATCTTAATGTAAAAAGGGGTGCTGAAGTCTGATTTTGTGGTGGCTGTGTTTTAAAATGAAATTATTATAATCTTATTTCAAGTGATTCTGAAAGTCAGAAGGATTCTGTCAGTAGTCAGTATTGCGTAGGCAACTACTGTAAGGTTAACGCAGGCTGGTTTAAATGTTTGAAAATGATTAAGAGTTGAAAACATTTGTTAGAAATTAAAAAAATAAAATAAAGTAATCAGTTACATCACTTTAATAAAGTAATTGAAAGTAACTTGTAACCTATTACATTTCCGAAGTAACCTTCCCAACTCTGTTCATTCCTAATCCCATTAACTGAATATAAAATAAAAAAACTTATTTTCATTTACTTCAAATTGAAACATAAAAAATAAAACAGCACAAATGAATAAAAATGACAAAAGAAAATAACTAAAGTGACTACAATTAAAACAAAACAAAATAAAAAAATCAAATCAATTATTAACAAAATCTATTATAGCATATCATTGATACTAAAATAACACTGATATCGTATGTGTGTAGATTTCATGCTCAGAAAAATTCAGAAGCACTAAAACGACATACCTGAAATGCAGAATGTGGTTCATTCACGAGATAATTCAGACTCCATTCATTCTGTAAACATTATTTATAATATCATGCATGAACATGAATGCAGCTCAGGTTTTCTGATTAGTATATTTTTTTAGTCTTCAAATCCAGCATGCTGAAGTAGCAATCTACAGAAATGAGTTATTCATAGTGTACAGTACCCATTTTACCACAGAGACACTGAGGACAGCCAGAAGAACTGAAATGCATCCTATTCAGCAAATGTAACAGCAATCTTTGGATTTTAGCATGCTCGAGTCCAATTTTTGAGTTTGTGAAATGAGTATTGTTATGTTGTAAATCGTCAGTAACCAGTCACTTGGTATTTTAATTCAGAAGTACTTTGTTAGTACTTAAAAAGGCTTTAACCAAAGGCATTTACCATAATACAAACTAATAAGTCTGCCATGGAAGACTGTCAGTATAATTACAATAATAAGCAAGTAACAGCCCCCTTTTATAAAGTAATTATGTTATTATGTGTGCATGTTTCTAATGATCTTTACATGCAGTCCGCAGTCACATGAAGCAAGACGGAGCTCTTTTATGCTTTTTTTTTTTTTTTTAGGAGGAGCTGTAAATATTTTTAAGTTGCAGGAAAAAGTCCCAGGTTTATGATTCCTTATATGTACATCGGAGTCTCTTGACCAGTTAACAATCTGAACATGACGGCTGGCATTGTTTTCATGTTAATCTGTTGAGAAAAAGGAAAAACACCTTATTTTAATAGCATTCACGGCAATGATAAATTACATAAAAGTAATTGAACGCTAAAAGGATGATGACTCCGTGTGCTCCGTTTTTTTGACTCACGGCAAAGGCAAGGGGTGTAAAGTACTAATTGTTCTTCATAACTGTACAGTACATGCGTATTGTTCTGAGAAAATTGTACTGTACTTGAGATCAGTCGAAACTGAAAATGTAATTACATTGTTGTGGCAAAAATAACTAGCTACCATTTGTTTTGGGTATTTTTAATTGGTTTCTTTTAATAATTAAATAATTAATTGTTGAAATGATACATTTGTCATAATTTTTTTCCCAATCCACACTTAATACATAATACATATGTATAAAAATCCTGTTTCACACTTTTCCCCAGAAAAACTTTCTAGTTTATTTGGTATTTACACTTATAGCCACTTTATTAGGTTATACCTGTTCATTAACGCAAAACTCTAACCAGCCAATCACGTGTAGCAAATCGATGAATTCAGGCATGTAGACGTGGTCAAGATGATCTGCTGAAGTTCCAGAATGGGGAAGAAACGTGATTTCGGTGACTTTGAAGTTGGCATGACTGTTGGACGATCTGAGCATTTCAGAAACTGCTGATCTACTGGAATTTTTGCACACAAGCATCTCTAGGGTTTACTGAGAATGGTCCGAAAAAGAGAAAATATCCAGTGAGTGGCAGTTCTGTGGGTGAAAATGCCAGAGGTCAGAGGAGATTGGCCAGACTGGGTCGAACTGAAGGCAACAGCAACTCAAATAACCATTCGTTGCAACAGAGGTTTGTAGAAGATCTCTGAATGCACAACACACCAAACCCATAGACTGTCAAAAAAAACAAAAGATGGACAATGCATCATCTTCCATTGTAGCAAATGAAGCCGCCAATCTGCCAATATGGCGCTGACATCTGTGAACTTGCAGCCCGAGTCCATGCAGTCGTGAGTGCGAAGTGGAGCTGCGATATCAAGGTCCCAGAATCGGCTAATACTGCAGAACAAATCATTATGTCGGTGTGAAATAAACAGTTCTGGAAATGTAGAAGTTAAAGTTAAAGCTCCAATCTCCTCCTGAAGATCCAGAAAAAAGTCTGTTGGAGCTTGAGTGACTACTCAGAGAAACTGTCGATCCCAGCTGTCAATCATGACGCCGTTTTTAAAGCATCAAACAACTAACTAAAATCAAACTTATTTAAAGAACAAACACTTTAACTGTCATAATCGTGTCTGTTTATCTGTTTATTCTGTTCCCCAGTCCTGTCATCGTCACGTGTGTTCCTTGTTTTGATTTCGGTTCTGTCTTCTGACACGTTTCTCGTTTTGTATTCCAGTCCCGTCATTTTTCACGTGTTCCTTTGTTTTGCTTCTATCTGTCCTGTCAGTTGTCATGTGGTCTTTGTTTTGGTTTCGTCATTATCATTATTAGTTTATTATCTTCAGCTGTGTTCGTTAATCAGTTATGTCCATCACCTGTGTCCCACCAATTATTCCTCTTGTGTTCATCCGTTTAAATTCCCTCTGTGTCAGTCTTGTCCTTGTTCGTCGTTGAAGTTACATGCTTGTGCTGATTTATGATTATCTGAATCCCGTTCCTGTTCCTGAGATTAAACTCCGTATTATATTCATCTGTCCTCCGTCTCCGTGCTTCCTAGCACTCACACAGTCTGGTTACATTAACTAACATCGGCTTGATAAAAGTTGCATAAAATGACAGAAACCATCTTTGAGAAAAAAAATATTTGACATGTTACATTACATGGTTTATTTCTTTTTTCATCCTTTAGCAGACGCTTTTATCCAAAGCGACTTACAAGGGGAGCATTTAGGAGTTAGGTGTCTTGCTCAAGGACACTTTAGTCATGGTATTGAAGGTGGAGAGAGTGCTGTTCATTCACAATCCCCACTTTCAATTCCTGCCGGCGTGGTAATCGAACCAACAACCTTCTGATTGCAAGCCCGACTCCCTCACCACTAGGCCACGACTACCCACCTATACGGGCATCCAGCCACCTGGGGGCGATCGAGATGCTTTGGCTCTTCGCTTTTTAGGACTCGTGTGGCACGCTTGGTCGAACCTTGAAGCAGATGGACTAAAGCAGAAGATCACACCAGTGCCACTCCTGGAATAGAAGACTGGAAAAATGTTGCCTGGTCTGATGATTCTCCCCTTGCGCTCCAACATTCAGATGGAGGGTGAGAAATCGGCGTAAACAACATGAAAGCATGGATCCATCCTGCCTTGCATCAATGGTGCTGCTGGTGTAATGGTGTGCTGGATATTTTCTTCACACTTTGGGCCCTTTAGTGCCAATTGACCCTTCGCAAACATTTGATTGACAGGCGATTTAACCAATCATAACCCTCAATCCGCCATTTTGTCTGCCAAAGTAGTTAGTAGATTAACGTTGGTGAACTTGAACTTCAAAAATCGTCTTTCCTTCTGATGTTCATTCATGTTTATTTGATGCTATAAATGAACTAGTTTGAAGAGATTGTTGGTTCACGTGAAGGAGCTACAGCGATCTGTCACCACACATTAAAGAGACACTATACGCTATTTGTTTAAACTTCTTTGAAAAATTACGGCATATTAAATATGAAAAGGGCATTTAAATAGTCTGTCGACTCGTTGTCAGGGTCCTCTTTGCTCCGGGGTGTATTTTTCACAGCGTGAGAACATGATGTGTGGCGTGAGAGCACATGGCGACATGGCTTTTTGACCTGAGTATTGTTGCTGACCATGTCCATCCCTTTATGACCACAGCGTATCATCTTCTGATGAGCAGGGTAACGCACCATCTCACAAAGCTCAAATCATCTCAAACTGATTTCTTGAACCTGACAATGATCTCAGATGGCCTCCACAGTCACCAGATCTCAATCCAATAGAGAAGCTTTGGTATGTGGTGGAATTCACGTCATGGATGAACCGCCGACAAATCTGCAGCAACTGTGTGATGCTTTCATGACAATATGGACCAAATTCTCTGAAGAATGTTTCCAGCGCCTTGTTGAATTTCTGCCACAAAGAATTCTGAAGGCAAAACCCAGTACTAGCAAGGTAAACCTAATAAAGTGCCCGTTGAGTGTATAAGTGTGCTTACCACATTTATTAGACCTCCACCCAATGTAAGGTTTGTGCCACCGCTGCCATAAACCAAGAGTATAGGTGATTACCAAAATCATTTTTTATCCTTCGTTAATGGTTAACCCACCCCAGTATGTGCGAGCTCTTTAGTCACAGTAGTGTTTGTAATGCTAAAACATAATTATTGTTGGGAATCAATGGATACAAAGATAGATCACACAAAAGATTAAGCAAGTCTTTGGGAACAACTACTTGGAAGTCAATAATAACAGAGACTGTGTAAAAGTACATAAAAAATGCCCGCAAGAATGCAAGCTGTTATCAAGGCCAAAGGAGGCCATACAAAATAAATATATATCTACATATATAGGCTATTATGTGTGAATAAAGTCTATTTAGTTTTCAGTTTTTATTTGCCTCATAAATGGCAATACATTTTGTAGTTAAACCAAATTTCTAAAATATTTTCTCTTTATCATGACAGGTTGTATATACATATATAGTCACACTTACTGAAATAAATAAAATATTGGAAATTAAATGTGGAAACGGTTTATCTCATCCAAAAAGGTTTATGGTTAAAATAATTCCTGGCATTTAATGCGCTAGTAATTAATGGGTTAATATATTTGGCACAGTATCGCTGTACTTTTACACCCTTGCCACAGGCTGGATTATAACTAATGTTCCACCAAAACATAGGTATATATAAAACCATACCTCTCCAACAGATACTGAAAGGGCGTGGACAATTTTCTCATGCGCCATAGCCACCACACTCTGTCCATTTATCTCAATTATTCTGTGGCCAACACGCACCCCTCCCCTCTCGGCGATACCTCCACGCATCAGACTACAGATCTGCAATGTGTAAGTGTAAGATTGCAAAGAAGTCATGATACAACAAAAAACTATGCAAATACACAGCAGCTGATTAGATAAGCTAAGTTGTTGTAATGAAAATGTCATCATTTGGTAATGCATTAGAGGTTTGTTAATGCTGACGTGTTATTTATTCATGACACAAAGCAATCATTTTAGTGTCTCTCTTGATCCTTGACACTTACTATTCCATTCTGAACGCTGAAACCGAGCTGGTATTGCAGGTCTGGTCTCTTTATGAGGACAGTAGTAACAGGTGGGCAACTCACTACACTCAGTTTCACCTGAACGTGATTCTTCAGGCCCTAAAACACAAGAATATGTAAAACTGCAATCTAACAACACAGAAGTCTTGATTACACGCATACGAATGGCAAAACCTTGATGATGCCCTGACAGGTGGCGAGAGGCAGGCCCACCAGACTGGTGTCGTTGACGGCCATGATCTGATCGCCCACGTTGAGTTTGCCGGAGCGGGCGGCAGGGCCGTTGTTCAGCATGCAGGCCAAGATGACGGTGGGCAGGATGGAGCCCCAGCCCGACTCCACGATCACCACTCCCAGTATCTCCCCCTTCTGCTTCTCTAGCTGAAGCTGATCACAAAGAATAAAGAACAAAAATACTTTATTGACTAAAAATAAAGAAAGAACTACAGGAAGACGGAAAAGAAAAAAATAATCCATTGGTAAAATGAACATGGGGTGGCAGGTGCTATTTTAAGTATTATTTAACACAATAAAAGCGTAGAAGGATTCAGATTTTTTGCATTTACTTTTGCATATGCACCATTATATTGGCCTGGCTAATTAATCGGTCAGTATTTAGCAATTATCTGGTTATTAATAACAGCTGATAACCATGCTCAATTTTCAGAACATTTCAGTTTTGTAATATTGAAATGAATTTTTGAGAGCTTTTTGTTGTAAATATTGTGGGCGAATTATCCTACTGAAAGAGTCCAGAGCCACCAGGGAATACCGCTTCCATGAAAGGGTGTAGATGGTCTGCAAACAATCCATATGGATGGCAGGAGGTTTTCCAGCAGAACATTGCCCAAAGCATCACACTGCTTGCCTTCTTCCCATAGTACATCCTGGTGCCATGTGTTCCCGGATAAACAACGCACACGCATCCGGCCATCCACGTAATGTAAAAGAAAACATGATTCTTGACTTCTTGAGCAATTTGAACTACAGTAGCTCGTCTGTTGGATCCTTGGCCGCCCATGATCCTGTCACCGGTTCACCACTGTTCCTTCCTTGGACCACTTTTGATAGATACTGACCACTGCAGACCGGGATCACCCCACAAAAGCTGCCGTTTTCGAGATCCTCTGACCCAGTCATCTTGCCATCACATATTGGCCCTTGTCAAACTCTCTCAAATCCTTACGCTTGCCACATCAACTTTGATTGGTGTATATGTGTGAGTGTGTGTATATATCTATCTATCTATCTATCTATATCTATATATATATTATGGATAGATATATAATTATATAAAATATAATAATTACATAACTTGGTAAATCATACGCATTTAATATTTGAATGTATTTATCATCATTATTTATTACATTTATATTACTTTTTAATTTTAGTATTTATGTTATATATATATATATATATATATATATATACACACACACACACACACACACACAGTGGGGCAAAAAAGTATTTAGTCAGCCACCAATCTTTGGATGCAACTCGGCATTCTTCCTCCTCTAAACATGACAAGTTGAGTTTTTACCAAAAAGTTCTATTTTGGTTTCATCTGACCATATGACATTCTCCCAATCCTCTTGTGGATCATCCAAATGCTCTCTAGTAAACTTCAGACGGGCCCGAACATGTACTGGCTTAAGCAGGGGGGCACGTTTGGCACTGCAGGATTTGAGTCCCTGGCGGCGTAGTGTGTTACTGATGGGAGCCTTTGTTACTTTGGTCCAGCTCTCTGCAGGTCATTCACTAGGTCCCCCCGTGTGGTTCTGGGATTTATGCTCACTGTTCTTATGATCATTTTAACCCCACGGGGTGAGATCTTGCGTGGAGCCCCAGATCAAGGGAGATTATCAGTGGTCTTGTATGTCTTCCATATAATAATTGCTCCCACAGTTGATTTCTTCACACCAAGCTGCTGACCTATTGCAGATTCAGTCTCCCCAGCCTGGTGCAGGTCTACAATTTTGTTTCTAGTGTCCTTTCACAGCTCTTTGGTCTTGGCCTTAGTGGAGTGGACAGGTGTCTTTTATACTGATAATGAGTTCAAACAGGTGCCATTAATACAGGTAACGAGTGGAGGACAGAGGAGCCAGAAAGAGAGAGCCAGAAATCTTGCTTTTTTGTAGGGGACCAAATACTTATTTTCCACCATAATTTGCAAATAAATTCTTTAAAAATCAGACAATGTGATTTTCTGCATTTCTTTTCTCATTCTGTCTCTCATAGTTGAAGTGTAACTATGATGAAAATTACAGGCCTCTCTCATCTTTTTAAGTGGGAGAACTTGCACAATTGGTGGCCGACTAAATACATTTTTGCCCCAATGTACATATACACACTTATATTGGAACACTTATACACACACACTTATATTTATATTATATAAATATAATTTAGATACACTTTATGTGTATACAAATTAATTTGTGATTTTATCGTCACAGTCATAAAATTGTTAAATATATTATATGTGCGATAATAAATATATATATGGACCCCCCTGACCACTAGAGAGGAAATTGAAAAGTGACAGAAAAACATTAGGAAAGACTGGGAGAAGACTCGTTTGACTCGTAAAACAAGTTTGCACAAAAGCAGCTCCAATTCCAAGCTGCTATGATGAAGTTCCCAGTGCTTTAATTACCTCTTTAAGGTTTTCCGAATTGGAGAAATGGATGAGGTCATCATTATACATCTCCTGTGTATTCAGTATGTCACTATATTCTTTCTGGCTGAGGTCCTTGGGATTGATCCCATTGGCTTGGAGGAACTCCTGGTAGGCCATGCTGAACGCCTGACCGATGGACTGTGCGATGAGCTGGGCCTGTGGGGGGAGAGAGAGGGGAGGTGAACCACTCAGCGAGAGGAGGATACTTGACGACGTGACGACATCTCAGAGCGAGAGAGTGCTTGACTCAAACCGAGAGGGCGGAAAAATTACACGAGCATTCATTCAGCTCACCGTCAACACAATGAGGAATACATACAAAACTAAATCTTTGCAGCCTGTCATTCATACAGTTACAGACGTGCCCCGGCTCTTTCCGTGTTTGCTTGGTTATTATTTTGACAATGCTTTAAGCTTGTGTTTATTACATGTTACATATTTCTATTGAATAATATACATTATATATTTTGATTAGTGATTACTTTATCAAATTAGCTTGAATAATTGCTCAGCAATTATATAATAGTTAATATTCAATATCAACTACTGTATTATCAATACTAGTTAACATTCATGTTTAATAAATAAACTCTAAATGGTAGCATTGACAGATTAAGATTTTTATATGAATATTATGTAATATATAATATGAAATATTATGTTTATTTAGTACTTATTTTTCATTTGATAATGCATTAAGTTACCAATAAGTGTTTTTGACTATTAAATATTAAATGTTAAATATTGCATGTTTGTTTATTGAATGTCTAGGCTAATTTGATCATGCTTTCGGCTAACACTAAAGGCACAGTACTATTTTATTTCAATTTTCCATTAATAAATAAATAAATCCATAATCTTACATTTAAATCTACAAATTCCACAGAATTCTGCTTTTTGTCCTCTATAAAATTAGTGCTTCAATGCGTTTGCCTAAAAATATGCGTATGTACTTTGACAATATAAATACAGATAAGTACATAGTAGCTAATTATTAGCGGGTACCATTCAACACTGATATGAGGACAGATTTATTCTGCAGTTTTAGATTGATAAATAGATTTGAATCATTTGTAGACACACTTCAAAGTAAATTTGGTTACACTTTATTTTAAGGTGTCAGTATTAAAGTGTAATTATACATTTAAGTACTGAGTAATAACAATTAACTACATGTACTTACTGTAGGGTTAGGGTTACGATTAGGGTTTGGTTTAGGGTCAGTTGCATGTAATTATGCATGATTTCTAGTTATTACTAGGGCTGTGCAATTAATCGCAAAACAATTGCGATTTGAGCACATGCAATTTCTAAATCGCACAAGTCTGCAATTTTATTTGTTAATTTAATTATATTTTATTTCAGAATACCGCAACGTTACTGTGCGCATGTTTAAGATGTTGACCAATCAGAGCTCGCTCGGCACAAATGAGAACAAAGCAAAGCGGGAGAACAGAATAGGCAAACGGGAGGAAAGAGGAAAAAATATCGATGCAGTTCAGAATACAAATGATTTGGTACCAAAGAGAAATTCAACATCAGTCGTTTGAGAGAGTTTTGGATTCAAACACTGGACAAAAGACTCCAGCTGCAACTCGCACTTATTTCACATGAGTTGCTGTATGAGAAATGTAAGGCGGGCGTTGAATTCGAGTTTTGTTAATCAAGCAGTTAATCTACTGTACAGTGTTACTTCATTGTGAAATGTGTGCACTGAAATACAATTTTGAAGTTTATTTATTATGACTGGAATTTAGGTTAGTTAACCTTAATTTATTTGATGTTGTCTGTTTTAAAGACAATTAATTACAGTTTTGTTTATGAAGCTGTAAATACAGTTCCTTCATTGTGAAACATTTTGTTATGTACTTCTTGTGCACTGAATACATTCAGAATGAAGCATGTTTGAAAAAGCAAAAACAATTACCAAAATTGCAAAATAAATCGCAATTGCAATATTGATTAAAAAAAAAAATCGCAATATGATTATTTTGTCCATATTGCACAGCCCTAGTTATTACTATAGTAAATACATGTAACAGACGTAACAATGACACCGTAAAATAAAGTGTTACCATAAATTCATTATTCACGTCATTCAAAACTTTCAGAAAAGATCAATCTCACATCCTCTGACTCAAAGACGTAGCACATCATGCGGTACTGCTTCCGACTCTCCGTGTCGAGGTCCGATTCTGTGCAGTCGAGCGAGGAGGAGTTAGACAGACGCCGGCGGGCCATCAGAACCACCACGTTACCGATGTCTGCGATGTATGAGATGGTGCGGAGGGCATTGTCCATCATCGTCTCCTGTGAACAAGTATCAGGAGTCAGTATTCCTGCACTTTGTTCTTAATGTCAACATTTTTCTTTTCAAAAGGGCAATTTGCCTTTTTTGAGATAGTAAAGTGGAAAGAAAGAAGTATTAAGATAGAAAGGGAAAATGGGATTGGGAATTGACACAGGCCAGATTCAAACTTGCATTCCCATTTGAGCACCATAACGACATATCAGTATCTGCACGATATTGATCCAATTACCAGATTTATATTAAATGTACCTACCTGTGTGTCAGCATTGAGCACCTTGATGGCCTTGGTTGAGATGAACAAGTCAATCTCAGTCAAGCTCTGAGATTCACCCTCTACAGACTAAAAAAAGGTTACAGTGTCATCTAGTGGACCGAGAGAGAACTTCTGACACCAGCTGCTGTTTATAATGGATATTAAATATTTTCTGTAGAGACTATTATAAGATACCTTAACACAGTCCACAGCTTCCTGCGCTTGCTTCATGCGCACGCTTTTAGATGGGTTTCTTTCGGACAGCAGCTGGGTAGAGCCGAGGTAGTTTGCGGCAAAGATGATTCCATTGATGAGATCCTCTGGCTCACATGGACCAGGGACTGGAAAACAAACGCAAAGACCAGGATAAACAACTACACTAATAAAGCTCTAACATCAGTAGAACACCAAATGTACAGATGCGTATTTCAGATTTCAAAAGGTTTGTGTCACAATATTCAATTGTGTCTAAAATAAAACAGAACTTACTATCCACAAAGCTTGGAAAAGAGGGATTTCTCTGGGTCTGCTGAAAAGCAAAACAATAATTAAGGTACAGATCCCTTTTCAGGTTACAGCTTGCCCCACACATGTATTCTGAACGACAGAACCGACTGCATACAGTATAAATCGGTAACTTGCCGGTCTCTTTTGTGGAGGCTCTGAACTGTTTGTTGGAGGGTCTGCACTACTCTCCACTGGACTACTCTGAGAGACCTGTCGAAACATTGAAACATTAAATAATCATATATGTACAATTTATAATTGACATGTTAATGAGACATGATTACTGATGAAAACATAGTGCAGAAACCATAATACAAGTCGATGGTAGCGCTATTGTATTAAAAAACCAGTAGCCAATAGCCAGTCAGTTGTACCAACCCAACAGTTGATTAAACGGTTTAGATTATTTGTGGGTATACATGGAAGTTTATACATTTTGAGAAGTATATATATATATATATATATATATATATATATATATATATATATATATATAAAAGCAAAACGACTACATTTTTAGGGAATGCAACAAAAAAATTCTGCCCGTGTATACATATTAGCTAAATTAGCACAATTAGCATTAGCATACTTAGCTTCAATTTTTGGAACCAAATGGCTTAGGTTTGCATAAAAAATAAAAAAAAGAAATGCTGCATGTTGTTTTCCCAACAACCACTTTTTCCAGTTTTTAGTGTATCACTGTTCGGAGGCTTAACACTAACAATAAAATTGTCCATTGTTTATAGCAAATCTTCAAATCTAGGGGGGGTAGTCGTGGCCTAGTGGTGAGGGAGTCGGGCTTGTAATCTGAAGTTTTCTGGTTCGATTCCCACACCGGCAGGAATTGAAAGTGGGGATTGTGAATAAACAGCACTCTCTCAACCTCCGATACCATGACTAAAGTGCCTTTGAGCAAGACACCTAACCCCTAATTGCTCCCCTTGTAAGTCGCTTTGGATAAAAGCGTCTGCTAAATGATGAAAAAAAAAAAGAATCTGACTGACCACCTGCCTAGAGTTTCCCTCGCCTGCAGCCCGAGACGCATCCCTGTGACCTAATGAGTCAAGAGGTTTGGAGAATGGATCTTCAAATCTCATTCAAACATTTGTCTGATGCTTGTCTTGAAGGAAGTGGACCACTGGTGAAATGTAATTAAGGGCGTTTTCACAACTATGGATCGTTTGTTTTGTTCCCAAATGGGGACTAAATTTGTTACAATGTTACATTTTCTTCTTGGTATGGTTTGCTTCCACATGTCAACATTTCAAAGCATACCAAAATGTGTTTATGCTAGTCTCATATGATGCAAGTACCACTGTCCTCTTATTGGTCAGAGTTTTCCCCGTGTCATCCATCAAAATGTTTGGCAAGTTAGCTCAATCCTTATTGAGGCTTTATTTGTAACTGTAAAGACTTGCAAACGTTAAGTTACATACTACATTTGTATTAATGCTGCAGCAAATTCAAACACGCTCTCTCTGGATCTCCCAGCGCTGTTTAGTAGGCTGTGTTGAGACCATATATGAATGTTATAATGCAGGTAGAGGCAGAATCATGGCTTCGTCGGGAGAGAAGCGCAATTACACAACATTTAAGATGAAGAGGCACTCTTTGGTTTTCAACTACGGTAATTAATCTGCTCACTCACAGAATCAAACACTACTGTTTTTTATATAACACATTTCCCATTATGAATTATGATATCATTTGGTTTGTTGGTCCATTGGGTCGGATTGCTTTCACATGTCAAAGGAACCGCTCATTCATTTAAAAGCGTACCAAGACCACCTCTTCAAGGAGGTCTTGGTACACTTGTTTGGTTCGCTTTTGGTGTGCACCTGAGTGTTGCCTGCATTCCCACCTGCCCAAACGAACCACACCAAAGGGGACAACAACATCTAGTCCAATTCAACCAAACTAAATTAGGAAGGTGTGAAAGCACCCTAAGAGTCTCCAAATAAGAACAGGCTGTCTGATCAAAGCTATTTATTGGCATTTAGGAACGGGCCAATATGGAATAAATGCTACTACATTAACAAGGATCCACTCAAATGGATCCAAATGTTGCAGTTCCTCTGCAAAGAGAGCGAAAAGACTTGACAGTTAGCAAAGGTTTTACAGTTACCTGTTCCTGACTAGGCCTTGTCTTCTCCTTTTCAACAGGTTTGGCCATGTCTTTATGCAGCCATTTGTTTGGGGAATGTACAGGTGTATTAACATGGGCTTTGGATTCGCTGTCTCTCCTGCCTGATGATGATGAAGAGGCCCTGGAACTGTCAGGAGCCCCTTTCCCATTATTTGCCTGATCAGGTGCACCTTTGTTCCTTCCTGAGATGTTTGGAGCAATTTTAAGTTTGGTCTTAACTCTAATCGCAATCTGATCTTCTTCAACATCCCCATTGCTCCTCGTCTCTTTTCCACCCTTTGTTTTGTGACTACAAACAGGACGGTCATGTCCTCTGTTTTTGCTGTCTCCAGGACTTTTACTTTGCTTGTGTGAATGTTTCCCATCTCCGTCCCTGTCGTCCTCTGTAGAGTATTTTAGCAAATGCCTTTTTTTCCAAGCACCTCTGTCCTCTGGATCTGCAAATTTTGCTTTATTGTTGACCCCACTACAGTCCTGGTAAGCAATGTCTCTGTTGTTTACTCTTTCTGAATGATGTCCTCTAAATCTGAAACTTTGTCTAGTGTCTCCTCTACACTCTCTGACCACTGGGACATTACAATCTTTTAGACAGTCACTAGCACACTCTTCCTGAACGCTTTCCATTCGATTCCTAGGAGCACAACTTGAACCTGGAGGGATTTCCCTTGATTGTTTGGGGGTGTCCTGGTTCCTTCTATAGATATTAACTGACTCATTTTCTCGCCCCACTTTACCATCCCTGGAATCTTGGGGAAGATTTTTGCCATCTCTGGGAAAGACTTCAGAACAATCACCTTTATGTGGGATCTCGTTGTTGTTCATTTCCACTTCTTTCCCTTCAAAGCGAAAAAAACCATCATTGTCCTCCTCTTCACTGTCCTCTTCCCCTTCTTCCTCAGTCTCTTCTTCATCCTCCTCGTCCTCAGCCATGGGGGCTTGTACGAAAGTTGTCTCTGTTATAGGCTCTGGGTGTTTGTAGACCATCGTTGGTGCATCTTGCTGCGGTACCTTGTACAAGCCTTGTGAGTGTTCCCAACCCTTCTCTGGTTTACAAGTATCCCGGACTTTCCGAGATGTGCCAGGACACTCAGCACCATCTGCACCTTCATGGCAGTCCATTCCTTCCATGTAGCTTTCATCCTCGGGACAACAGTGGACATAGTAGGTCATCCTATCCGCTTCGGTTTGCAGTTCCTCATCTTCCTCATAATCATGCTCCTCCTCGTCTTCCCCAGATGCTACATTATCATACTCAGACAGTGAGTCCTCTTCCATGCTATCCTCCTGAATGGGGCTTTCGCCTCGGATGGAGTTGTCCCCAGACCCATCACTCAGAAAGGGCCTAGCTGGCATAGACGAGGGTGGATGGACATCCAGCTTATCATGCCGAAGCTCCTCAGGAATTGGATCAACTCCATCTCCATAGAGCTTTTCACTTCCCTCAGGAGCAGTGCTAGAGGCTGAAGGGTTGAGCTCGGAAACAATGGCTCTGGTGCCTGGTCTTCTCCAGAGAGCCATGACTGGCTTCATCAGGTCTGCAGAAGTGGGATTCTGTCAGCCCTGAAAAAAGAAGTGCCAAAAGTGAGTAAAAATTGGCTTTAATGCATAAATAAAAGAGAGTAACTTGAAAGTAGTCAGTGACTGTAAAAGGAACAGAGACATAATACAGTACATTATGTCAAACTGAAATCAGAGACATCTACTAAGAAACATCTTCTAACTACTTTTACCTACCTTTATAACCAACCTACAATCCTTTGTCAAGTTATTTTCCTGCTAGAAATCCATGCAGCGACATATATGTGGAACATTCCTCATATTAAACCACTAAAATGGAATTAAGATCAAAATCACAATGTGTCTTCATCACAGTGGAAATAGAAGACTAGGTGTGGTCACAGTAGTGACAAAAAAGGTCCATTGTCCACTGTCAATAGTACAGCAATATATAAAGTACACCTCAAACAGAAGTTACTTTCAAACCAAGCAGCTTTCTGTTGGTCAATGCAGGGAATCCATGTGACCAACTTGAACTTGAAATCTGCTTGGGGGATCTTTTGGAATGAAATTACTGATTGTGTGGATTCCAATGGAAATGACTGGATTTCAACCGTAAATGTGACTGCACCTTTATGCAATAAAAAAACAGAATAAGGATTAATAATGCAATATAGTTTCATGGCTAATAAACTGTACATTTCCAACATTTGGTGCTCGAGTAGTGATGGGTCAATTCATTTTGAACAAATCTTTAATATGACACAGGAACAAAGAGTTGGGATACAAAGAGGGATTCGTTCGTTTTGTTTTGACCACACATGCACAACATCCTATAGATTCTGTACAGCAAACACAAAATGGTTAGTCCACCTCTGAAGTCTTCACGTTTGAGTCGTTTGTTAATCCCGTGACAGCCCCATATGGCTTTGCACTCTGTACCATAAAGAGAAATGATTAGTATACCTTAACAAAAGAACAAACGACTTGAACTCGAAGACGCGAGAGGTGAACTAATCAATTCTGTATCCGGTACAGACTGCATAGCTCAGCTTATGGGGATGCCACAAGATGAACGATTGAACGAACAGGATGAACGAATGACTCAGATTGGGAGGTGAAGTAAACCAACAGACTGCATAACCCGAAGAACCAGCTAAGCAATAAATTAATCGTTTCTGTTGCTCATAATTTGGCCATGCCTTGCATTGCAGTTTTTGTCTTATTCTAAATGTGATCAGTGTTACATAAGTTAATGTGTTGGGGAATTTGGCTATTATCATGTAACATTTTAATTACGTTCTGCTGAAATGAACAAAATCTGCTGGCTCAACATCGGGATGTCTGTCAGATGGCATCGTCTATTGGCCCAAACCTTTATGTAATGAAATAAAAGTGTGCTAATATCCAGAACTGATTATAAGGCATCATGTGCAGTAATTTTCATAAACACATTGACTTTGTAATCCCTGAGCTGTATTAAAGCCTCTGAGGAAAACAACCTCATCCAGATCAAGCACAGCACACCGCAGCATCAAGGAGACAGATCTGCGCAATTCAGCAGGTGTATCAGCAGGAAACATGCTGATATTTTCCTGCACTACAGGGATTTCTCCCTTGATGAGAGGCATCAGATTCCCAGTGGAAATACGACCTCCTGCTTTTGATTATGTGACTCGCTTAATTTGTCCCTTTATACAACACAAGCTTGTTTGAACACAGATGGACGGATCTTTTTTTTTTTAGTTTGAAATCTTCATAATTATTTTTTTCAGGAAACTGAAAAAAATCAGTAAACGTGGGACCTGGGCAAAAACGGAGCAGCTAAACAAAGTTTGAAAACAGCCTTTTATGCATGGTTTATGCGTCCAAATACTTTTGTAAGCCATTGTATTGCTTATTATTTAAGAATAGAAATTCAGGGGTGGTAGTAGAACGCTAAGATTTGGTAATCTATCTACATTTAATGTGGTTTATATAAATTTGCAAAATAAATTTATTCTTATTCCTCATAAATTAGGCAATCAGTTTGCAACTTCAGATAAAGTGTGGAAATTGGCCCAGACCTTACAAAAAAAAAAAACAGCTAGTCTAAGCTGAAAATGTGGTCTTGGTTGAAGCTTGTAATCGAACACATTAGTATCGCTATTAGATCAGCAACCAACTTCTAACCGGCCAATATACCCGTCTTCCTTAATGTTCCTTTATGTTCAGCGACTGTCAATGAATTTGGACAGATTTTTTTCCCCATTTGGTCTAAATTGTAGATCTTTCTTATTCAGCGATGCACAAATGTGCCTTTATTGTTTTCTCTGTGAAGCTCATTTAATAAATTAGGTTTGAAATAAAAACCATTTTGAGTACTTGTATACACTAAATGTTAAAATTAAATAGATTATCTTATGTTCATGAATGACACTTGAACTAAACGGTTCCCACTCCTTTTGCCCAATGCCATTTCCAGGGTTCACACACAAGACAATGAATTTACATGATTTTTCAGATCATTCTTGATAATGACATTTAAATATTTTAGAGCAGAAAATGAATACGAAAAACATATATTCACTTTCCATAGCTTCTTAAAATGCCCCGATATTTCCAGGTTTTACAAGCTTCTTTCATTCATGATAAGGACTAAAATCATTTATACTGCACTCAAATTGAACAATTTCTAACTATATTAAATATAAATGTTAAACATTAAATGTTTAAGAGCTTAATATAACTCGAAAATGTATGAACACTATAGCACAAACTCTTTTTGTTCAAATTTCCATGGCTTTCCAGTCCGAGAATACTATACATATCCATATTATCCATTACCTTATGACCAATGTATATATAACTGTAAAAATAACAATCCAAGGACAAACTAAATGGGTTGGAAATCAAACATATGAAATGTAAAGGTCTAAGTGCAACCGCTAAACCTGCAGGGAGTTGTGGTCCCATCTAAAATGCAAATGCTTTTGTCTGGACACTTCCCTGCTGAAACAACAACAACAAAACATATTAAACCAAAATAAGCTAGTAAAATAACTACAGCTTTGATGGCCTTAGCTGATGTTTGGCTGGACTAGCTGGTCAACAAACTGTATCCAAGTCTTACCAGGTAAAAAAAAAAAAAAAGTGCCCCAAACCTCTCTAAACTCACCAACAGACAATAAAAGCCGGTTTATGCTGGATTAAACCTTTTTTTTTCAGCAAGGTTGAAAAACACCTTAGGTTTATCCAATTTTTTTTACAGCTATTGCCCTATATAACAGCTTCGCAAAACATTCATGCAATTCGGAATTTTAACTATTTTGAAAAGTTTCTAAATGAACCTCCAAAATAAGCCTCATATCCAGCGCTTCTGACGTCACGGTCCATGTCTTCCAGTGATCTCGAGACTGAATTACTGCATCCATCGTCCATCGACCCGGACTCCTCACAGCCCAAATGAATCACAAACACAGTCAATAATCCGTAAATCATGGCCGAAAGGCTCTTGTTTCTGCACATAACACCATAAGGAACATTTCCCCGCCTCATATCCAGAGAATATGAAGATACGTCGCCGTTTCAGCGTCATTACCGAGATGCCACATGCATGTGCACGCGCTTAAAACCTGCACTCACTCACAACGACGAAATACACGTGGTTTTGAGCATTAGCGCGTTGTGCATTTTGTCTTTTTAGGGCAGGTATTATAAAACCGACTAAAATCGAAGCGTGTGATATGTAACGACCGACGATGAGCTTTTAAAATGAAGTGCTTACCGGAGCCAGTTTGGCGTTGCTCGACCGAATGAATATTTGTCGTTGTATTGCTCAGACACTTACAGATCAAATGTTAGGATATGTCTTTCATGAAGTCTTTTGTGAACCACAGATGCTGAGGAACGTGGATGTAGCTTATACACACACCCGTCCCTCAGCATCCCGGGACAGTGAAGCGCTTTATGACTTTTTTTAAAGAGACAGTCAAACATCACAGCAACGAATAGGCTACTAGCAAATAAATTCTTCCCTGTTTTAAGTCAACAAACTTGTCTAATACAAACCGTCTCGTCTTTCTCAATCATATAGGAAAAGCTGCACAACTGTATTGTGTACTACATCAATGCATACTGCATGTGTGTTACAGTATGCAATAATAAACATAGCATAATTGTGTCCTAAATTGCTACTGTATGCTTATATTGTGCACTATTTCAGAGGAATTGTGTTGGTTTTGGTGTCTGAAACCAGTGGACATTATTGAATACACTCATTCAGTCCCACAATGCACCACAATAGCAAGTTGATTAGTTGTCACTAAGAAAAACCTGCACTGGAAGTGTCGTGCCAAATTAATTCCAGTGTCTTGGCAGAAGATGGTGTCCGCAGCACTTCTGGCGCACTCGGTGTCCGAACTCGCTCGCTCGTTTTCATTCACTCATTCAGTGTACTATATTAGTGGAGTAAGAACGGGAATTGTGAATGACAAAACAGTCCTTATGAAAACAGATTAAATTCCCCAACGAGTCTTGTAAAATATTGGAGATATTCCGAATGTAGGCTACATGCGGTGGAACTTATTCAAGGTAAACCCTATATTAAATTTTTCTCTGAGAGATAAACGTAGAGTCCGAAGAGCGGAATAATTTTCTGTAAATAGTTCATATACTATATAGATCAGGGGTGGCCAACGTCGGTCCTGGAGAGCCACAATCCTGCAGAGTTTAGCTCCAACCCTGATAAAAACTCACCTTCCTGTAGCTTTCTAGTAACACTTAAGACCTTGATTAGCTTGTTCAGGTGTGTTTGATTTGGGTTGGAGCAAATATTTGCAGGATTGTGGCTCTCCAGGACCGACGTTGGCCACCCCTGATATAGATCATCAGATATGTCCTGTAAAATAACGACAATTTTCTTTGTATACAAAAACTATTGAAGGCCTCAATGAAATCAGTTGATGAGCAGTTATCGAACAGGAGCTTGAGTGGGACAAAAAGAATGGATTGACAATTGACCCTTCGCAAACTGTTTGATTGACAGGCAATCTAACCAATCATAACCCCGAATCTGCCATTTTGCAGTCAGGAGAGTTAGTAGATTAATGTTGGTGAACTTGAACGTCTTTCCGCGCTTGAAACAACATTCCTTCTGATGTTCATTCATGTTTATTTGATGCTATAAATGAACTAGTATGAAGAGATGATTAAAGGGACATTATACTGTATTTATTGTTTAAACTTCTGTTTTCATGCGTCGTCAGTGTCCTCTTTGCTCCGCAATGTATTTTTCACTGTGCGAGTGTGGCGTGAGAGCCCATGGCTTGTCGGGCATAGCAAAGGGGGCGGGTCTTTGCGAAGGGTCAATTGACTTACGCTACATCACAGCCACAAACCATTCACCACTGTTTACTGTTCCCTATTTTAGTATAGTCGACATCTCTCTGGGGGGTGCAGGAATTCATTTGGCATGACTCTCTCAGTGCAGGGTACTCTGTAACCGCTAGCCGTTGAGAGTACATTGGTTGTACACTTGTTATTTCAGTGCATTATGGGATTGAATGAGTGCTTTTGCTTTTGTCCGCGAAGGTTTTAGACACCACTACAAATGGCTGTTCCCTCAAACAGTGCACTGTTTAAGGATTTTGGGCGATTAATTTCCCAAACAGTGCACTGTTTAAGGATTTTGGGCGATTAATTTCCCAAACAGTGCACTGTTTAAGGATTTTGGGCGATTAATTTCCCAAACAGTGCACTGTTTAAGGGTTTTGGGCGATTAATTTCCCAAACAGTGCACTGTTTAAGGATTTTGGGCGATTTCCCAAACAGTGCTCTTTTTAAGGATTTTGGGCGATTTCCCAAACAGTGCACTGTTTAAGGATTTTGGGCGATTTCCCAAACAGTGCACTGTTTAAGGATTTTGGGCGATATCCCAAACAGTGCACTGTTTAAGTAATTTGGGCGATTTCCCAAACAGTGCACTGTTTAAGTAATTTGGGCGATTTCCCAAACAGTGCACTGTTTAAGGATTTTGGGCGATTTCCCAAACAGTGCACTGTTTAAGGATTTTGGGCGATTTCCCAAACAGTGCTCTGTTTAAGGATTTTGGGCGATTTCCCAAACAGTGCACTGTTTAAGGATTTTGGGCGATTTCCCAAACAGTGCACTGTTTAAGTAATTTGGGCGATTTCCCAAACAGTGCACTGTTTAAGGATTTTGGGCGATTTCCCAAACAGTGCACTGTTTAAGGATTTTGGGCGATTTCCCAAACAGTGCACTGTTTAAGGATTTTGGGCGATTTCCCAAACAGTGCACTGTTTAAGGATTTTGGGCGATTTCCCAAACAGTGCACTGTTTAAGGATTTTGGGCGATTTCCCAAACAGTGCACTGTTTAAGTAATTTGGGCGATTTCCCAAACAGTGCACTGTTTAAGGATTTTGGGCGATTTCCCAAACAGTGCACTGTTTAAGGATTTTGGGCGATTTCCCAAACAGTGCTCTGTTTAAGGATTTTGGGCGATTTCCCAAACAGTGCACTGTTTAAGGATTTTGGGCGATATCCCAAACAGTGCACTGTTTAAGTAATTTGGACGATTTCCCAAACAGTGCACTGTTTAAGTAATTTGGGCGATTTCCCAAACAGTGCACTGTTTAAGGATTTTGGGCGATTTCCCAAACAGTGCACTGTTTAAGGATTTTGGGCGATTTCCCAAACAGTGCTCTGTTTAAGGATTTTGGGCGATTTCCCAAACAGTGCTCTGTTTAAGGATTTTGGGTGATTTCCCAAACAGTGCACTGTTTAAGTAATTTGGGCGATTTCCCAAACAGTGCACTGTTTAAGGATTTTGGGCGATTTCCCAAACAGTGCACTGTTTAAGGATTTTGGGCGATTTCCCAAACAGTGCTCTTTTTAAGGATTTTGGGCGATTTCCCAAACAGTGCACTGTTTAAGGATTTTGGGCGATTTCCCAAACAGTGCACTGTTTAAGGATTTTGGGCGATATCCCAAACAGTGCACTGTTTAAGTAATTTGGACGATTTCCCAAACAGTGCACTGTTTAAGTAATTTGGGCGATTTCCCAAACAGTGCACTGTTTAAGGATTTTGGGCGATTTCCCAAACAGTGCACTGTTTAAGGATTTTGGGCGATTTCCCAAACAGTGCTCTGTTTAAGGATTTTGGGCGATTTCCCAAACAGTGCACTGTTTAAGGATTTTGGGCGATTTCCCAAACAGTGCACTGTTTAAGTAATTTGGGCGATTTCCCAAACAGTGCACTGTTTAAGGATTTTGGGCGATTTCCCAAACAGTGCTCTGTTTAAGGATTTTGGGCGATTTCCCAAACAGTGCACTGTTTAAGGATTTTGGGCGATTTCCCAAACAGTGCACTGTTTAAGGATTTTGGGCGATTTCCCAAACAGTGCACTGTTTAAGGATTTTGGGCGATTTCCCAAACAGTGCACTGTTTAAGTAATTTGGGCGATTTCCCAAACAGTGCACTGTTTAAGGATTTTGGGCGATTTCCCAAACAGTGCACTGTTTAAGGATTTTGGGCGATTTCCCAAACAGTGCTCTGTTTAAGGATTTTGGGCGATTTCCCAAACAGTGCACTGTTTAAGGATTTTGGGCGATATCCCAAACAGTGCACTGTTTAAGTAATTTGGACGATTTCCCAAACAGTGCACTGTTTAAGTAATTTGGGCGATTTCCCAAACAGTGCACTGTTTAAGGATTTTGGGCGATTTCCCAAACAGTGCACTGTTTAAGGATTTTGGGCGATTTCCCAAACAGTGCTCTGTTTAAGGATTTTGGGCGATTTCCCAAACAGTGCTCTGTTTAAGGATTTTGGGTGATTTCCCAAACAGTGCACTGTTTAAGTAATTTGGGCGATTTCCCAAACAGTGCACTGTTTAAGGATTTTGGGCGATTTCCCAAACAGTGCACTGTTTAAGGATTTTGGGCGATTAATTTCCCAAACAGTGCACTGTTTAAGTAATTTGGGCGATTTCCCAAACAGTGCACTGTTTAAGGATTTTGGGCGATTAATTTCCCAAACAGTGCACTGTTTAAGGATTTTGGGCGATTAATTTCCCAAACAGTGCACTGTTTAAGGATTTTGGGCGATTAATTTCCCAAACAGTGCACTGTTTAAGGATTTTGGGCGATTAATTTCCCAAACAGTGCACTGTTTAAGGATTTTGGGCGATTAATTTCCCAAACAGTGCACTGTTTAAGTAATTTGGGCGATTTCCCAAACAGTGCACTGTTTAAGGATTTTGGGCGATTAATTTCCCAAACAGTGCACTGTTTAAGGATTTTGGGCGATTAATTTCCCAAACAGTGCACTGTTTAAGGATTTTGGGCGATTTCCCAAACAGTGCACTGTTTAAGGATTTTGGGCGATTTCCCAAACAGTGCACTGTTTAAGGATTTTGGGCGATTTCCCAAACAGTGCACTGTTTAAGGATTTTGGGCGATTTCCCAAACAGTGCACTGTTTAAGTAATTTGGGCGATTTCCCAAACAGTGCACTGTTTAAGGATTTTGGGCGATTTCCCAAACAGTGCACTGTTTAAGGATTTTGGGCGATTTCCCAAACAGTGCACTGTTTAAGGATTTTGGGCAGCTCTTGATTTGCTACTTTAAGGTGCATTCGCAAGATTATCAAAAGTTTGAGGGACACAAAAAGTCTATTGTCAATAGTGTAGCGATATAGAACACAAAAAAGTCAAAACTAAGCAGCTTTCCTTTGGTCAACGTGGCGGATCCGGTTCTAAATCTGTATCTTTCATTGTCATATGAAATTCCAGCGTGTATGGATTCCTATTAAAATGATGCAGAGTTCGCCAAACGACGGTAAACACGATCGTAACTTTAGTTGTTTGTATAGAGGGAGAATCTGACTGGACAAAATCAGCGTAGTGCAGGATGCGTCATCAATATTTTGCTCCTTTTTCTAGTCGTGAGAGCTTTAAATATCTGCAAACAGTTATTTTTTCTACATTTACGCATACAGTTGGCCTCAAAGCTAACATACATGGACTAAAACACACCACTATGAATTTAATTTGAGAGGGTGTTTAAATAAACTGATAATATTTAAGAAAATGATTTTATATTTTCATATACACACACATTATATTGCACAGTTTATTTACTTTATATAGAGCAGTGCCTTGCATATATGAGACTGTGGGCTTTTATTTTGAAATGTGTGGAGGTTTTCGCGCGGTGCGGTCAGATTCACTCCTTCATTCCCCTCAGCGACACTGACATCATGGCGGACACCGATTCTTGGGGTGAGAATTTCTGTAAACTTCACCGTTATTTTTCTTTTCTGTCCGTACGAATTCATATTAATATGTTTCCTCGAATAAATTGTCACCATAAAGCACGGATGTCATTAAGTAATCCGTCTAAACGCTCCGTTGTTTTCCAGATGCTGATAGTTTCGAGCCCGAGGAGCCCATCAAAAAGGCGGCAGTTCATGACAAATGGGAGGGCGAGGATGAAGACGACGACGTGAAAGTTAGTAACGAATACTTTGTTTGTTGTACAAAAAAATGATTATTTCTCTAACAACGAAGAAAGTCTCTATGTTTCATGAAGTTACAGACCGGTGACTCTAGCTAGCTACTCTTGCTAAGTGTCAAAACAGCGTGGTGATGAGTCTAAATGTGTGTCTAGTTCGTGTTTTGCGTACACTTATTTAAAGACACAGTCATAAGTGTGTCATAGTAATTATATTAACTAATTCCGTGCTAAAGGTGTGTCTTTGCTTACAGGTAGTACTTCACTTAGCCTTCTCACATCACTGCCATCTGTTGCTTATCTCAAATGATCATCCTGTCTCAGTCTTTATAAGAGGATGTTGATATTATTAATGTGGAAGTAAAGCTCTCCAGCTAATCTTTTCATTCATGCTTCCTAACACCATGAACCGTTTTAATGCGTGGTTTGACATGCATTTTGTTTTTCATGTAGGATAATTGGGATGATGATGAAGAGGAAGAGAAGGAGGAGGAGGAAGAGGTGGAGGGAAAAAAGTCAGGTACAGTGATATGAAATGCATAAATTGGTATTTGACAACACTCTTGTAATTGTTTGTAGCACTCAACTGTGTGTGACAGTTACATTTTTTAATATAGATTTATCATGTTTATAGTTGGGCTGTGCAATATGGACAAAATATTCACATTGGGATTTTTTTTTAAATCAATATTGCAATTGCGATTTATTTTGCAATTTTGGTAATTGTTTTTGCTTTTTCAAACATGCTACATTCTGAATGTATTCAGTGCACAAGAAGTGCATAAAATGTTTCACAATGAAGTAACTGTATTTACAGCTTCATAAACAAAACTGTAATTAACTGTCTTTAAAACAGACAACATCAAATAAAGTAAGGTTAACTAACCTGAAATTTCAGTCATAATAAGTAAACTTCAAAATTGTATTTCAGTGCACACATTTCACAATGAAGTAACACTGTACAGTAGATTAACTGCTTGATAAACAAAACAGTAAAAAAAATTGTCTTAAAAACAGACAACATAAAATAAATTCCGATTATTTCACCTGCTTAATTTCATATTCATCGCCCGCCTTACATTTCTCATACAGGAACTCATGTGAAATAAGTGTGAGTTGGCAGCTCGTGTCTTTTGTCCAGTGTTTGAATCCAAAACTCTCTCAAACGACTGATGTTGAATTTCTCTTTGGTACCAAATCATTTTTATTCTGAACTGCATCCATATTTTTTCTTCTTTCCTCCCGTTTGCCTATTCTGTTCTCCCGCTTTGCTTTGTTCTCATTTGTGCCGAGCGAGCTCTGATTGGTCAACATCTTAAACATGCACACAGTAACGTTGCAGTATTCTGAATTAAAATATAAATAAATTAGCAAATAAAATTGCAGACTTGTGCGATTTAGAAATTGCATGTGCTCAAATCGCGATTGTTTTGCGATTAATTGCACAGCCCTAGTTTATAGTCAGTTAATCTGATGCTATAAAACTACATGCATAATTTTAAGAGAATTACAAAAATGTCTAAAACTGCTTAAATTATGCACATTCTTCAAAGCGGTTATGAAGCTTCAGCTGTACTTCAAGTTGTAAAGTTTAACTTTGAGGTTTAATGGTGTGTTTTTAATATAGAGGCCGAGGCTAAACCTATAGAAAAGAAGAAACTCAGTGAAAAGATAAAAGAAAAGGAAAACTTGCAAAGAAAAAAACAAGAGGAGCTCAGAAAACAGGTAAGTTCAGATGTGGCAGTTTAATTTGTTTTCGATTTTTAAAGTGAATTATGTTTGACATTTTCTGACTTGTTTAATTTACATTTTGACACCTGACAGCTTTTTTTATTTACAGCATTCTGTAACTGTCTCATTTTTCATTTTTTTATATACATACATGCTACTCTTCAAAAGTTTGAGGTAATTATATATTTTTTTTAAAGAAATTAATTTGTGCAGTATGTTATTCAGCAAGGATGCATTACATTAATCCTAAGTGTCACTAAAGGCATTTATAATGTTAAAAAAGATTAGTATTTTAAATAAATGCCAAACTGTTTTTGTATTCATCACAGAATCTTGAAAAAAAATCTATCACTGTTTCCACAAAAATATGAAGCAGCACAACTGTTTTCAACATTGATAATAAGAAGTAATGAAGCTGAATAAATGTATTAAAATGTATTTTAAATTGAATAATATATGTTTGATCTAATTATTAGAAACATTACCTATACGTTGCCTATATAAATGTATATATATTTTGTTAACTCATACTTTTTATTAATAGCATAAGTGTGATAGAAGGATGCAGGAAAGACTTTCAGTAAGTTGTAAATTTAAAAAAAAAATTATATATATCTTTTTTTACAGTTAGAGTCATCGAAAAGCAGCACAGAACTCACACCAGAAGAGGAGCTGGCAGAAAAGCTTAGAGTGAAGAAACTACAGGAGGATTCAGACTTAGAACTAGCAAAAGAGGCGTTCGGTAAGTGCTTTCATTATATCCGTATCCACATTGTTACATTTAAAATTTTTAACTTTTATTCTCGTTTGTAGGTGTAGTATCAAATAATATTACGGGAATTGATGCGATGAGTCCCTCTTCAAAAGAAGACTTCACAGAGTTTGAGCGGTTGCTAAAAGAAAAAATTTCTCCCTATGAGAAGTCTATACACTATTCCAGCTTTTTAGAAACGCTGTTTAGGGACCTGTGTCTTTCATGTAAGTATGCCTCAGTTTTAATAGTTCTTCATTTGTTCTCAATGTAAATCACGTATGATTCCAATCGGTTTTGCAGTGGAAGTTGACGACTTGAAGAAGATTAACAACTCACTAACAGTGTTACTAAGTGAAAAGCAGAGGCAAGAAAAGGTATGAAATCCATTTACTAACTCTAGGTACATGTTCTATTTTGTTTGTGTGTGTATATATATATATATACACCGATCAGGCATAACATTATGACCACCTTCCTGATATTGTGTTGGTCCCCCTTTTGCTGCCAAAACAGCCCTGACCTGTCGAGGCATGGACTCCTCTAGATCCCTGAAGGTGTGCGGTGGTATCAGGCATAACATTATGACCACCTTCTTCCATTGCTCCGTGGTCCAGTTCTGATGCTCACGTGCCCACTGATGGTGCTTTTGGTGGTGGACATGCTTCAGCATGTGCACCCTGAGTGGTCTGGGTCTATACAGCCCCATACGCCACAAACTGATGCACTGTGTATTCTGACACCTTTCAATCAGAACCAGCATTAACTCCTTGTGCAATTTGAGCCACAGAAGCTCGTCCGTTGGGTCGGAGCACACGGGGCAGCCTTCGCTCTCCACGCACATCAATGAGCCTTGGCCGCCAATGACCCTGTTGCCGTTTTCCACCGGACCACTTTTGATATATAAAAGTTTTGGAGATTCTCTGACACAGTCGTCGACTAGCCATCACAATTTGGCCCTTGTCAAACTCACTCAAATCCTTACGCTTGCACATTTTTAATGTTTCTGATGCATCAACTTACAGTGCTTTTCCATTGCATGGTACGGTTTGGTACCGCTCACTTTTTGGCACTGTTCCATTGCATAGGACAGCTTGTTACGGAACGGTATGGCTCGCTTAAATAGCACCACCTCAATTGAGGTTCCAAGTGTGCTGTACCGATACCACATGTGACGTGTAAACACTGCAGATCACTTATTGGTTAGAAAGAATCGTCACTACCAGCGTCATTGGATTTCAAACACGAGACACCAAACCCACGAGATTTAAATAGTCAGTAACGGCCACCGCAGTATCATTTGTTTGTGCACATTTTTTTTTTTATAAATGCTTTGATTTAAACGGCAGTCACATGCAACTTGAAAATAGAAGTGGCTGTATCGTGGTCAGTAGACAAGGTGCAGATATTCCTCTTGTTGGTAAATGAGGAGCGGATCCACCGCACTAAAGGGCGGTGCAACTATTTCCTTCTAGAAGTCAACTATTTCCATCTAGAAGTCAACTATTTCCGTCTAGAAGTCAACTATTTCCATCTAGAAGTCAACTATTTCCATCTAGAAGTCAACTATTTCCGTCTAGAAGTCAACTATTTCCGTCTAGGAGTCAACTATTTCCGTCTAGGAGTCAACTATTTCCATCTAGAAGTCAACTATTTCCATCTAGAAGTCAACTATTTCCATCTAGAAGTCAACTATTTCCGTCTAGAAGTCAACTATTTCCATCTAGAAGTCAACTATTTCCGTCTAGAAGTCAACTATTTCCGTCTAGGAGTCAACTATTTCCATCTAGAAGTCAACTATTTCCGTCTAGAAGTCAACTATTTCCGTCTAAGCAGTACTAAACTGCAGTGGAAAAGCAAACCGAAAGTAAAGCTAGCCGAGTCATACTATGCAGTGGAAAAGCACCATTACAGGACTTGAAGGATCTGCTGCTAACATCTTGGTGCCAAGAACCATAGCACACCCTTAGGTGTCTAGAGGAGTCCATGCCTCGACGGGTCAGGGCTGTTTTGGCAGCAAAAGGAGGACCAACACAATATTAGGAGGTGGTTATAATGTTATTACTTTAACATTTTATATTTATATTCTATATAAATAGTTTTTTTATTTTTTATTCAATAGGCAAACAAAGGTAAAAAGAAAAAGAAGGGAGTTGTACCTGGAGGAGGTTTTAAAGCCAAGCTGAAAGATGATCTGGCAGACTACGGGGAGTTTGATGGCGGTTATGCACAAGACTACGAGGATTTCATGTGACCAAGGCTTCACACATTCATAACTTTTGCTGATTGCTGAACCATACACCTTAACAGCATGACCTTACCCCACAGTCAGGCCCACTACCAGAACCATGCTAGAAAACGTCATCCCACGCAATCCATACTATCCCCTCAAAGAGGTTGATGCAGAGATTGAATTAACTGCGGTATTTTTCTCTGTTGTGAATTTAGGTCAGTGTTTGTCGGAATAATAAAACCGATAAAACGGGCTCCTCCTCGCAAATGTGAACCTGCAGTATCGATTAATCATGACAGTCCAGTCTTTTATGAGCAGAGTGTTATTGTTCGGTAACTGCTACTTGGAAATAAATGACATTCTATGCAAATTTCTTTCCGTATTGATCTCAGTGTCGTTGGATTCACTTCGGCCATCATTCGTTTTGAATGGGATGTTCGTTTTGCAAACCAGGCTAATTAAGACGACCCCTATACAACCTGAAGTGATGATATCTAAGTAGTCACATGGTTCAACAATCATGTCTACAATCGAACGTTTCATTTTTTTGTTCATAGACGATAGTGAGCTCATTTGTTTAGATAAGTAAATCTAGAGTGTAGCATACCTAATGTAAGCGTAATACATCGAAAATAACGCCTTTACGTTTGTAGCTCGTAATGCATTCCATGTGAAGTCTAAGACCAAAAGTATCACTCTAAATGAACCGTTTTGAAGATGCATTGCAGCGTTATTAGGATTACCTCAATTTTTGCAGAGCGAAATATGCGAATTATTACAAATATAACTCATGTTTTCAATGCAGCAAGTTATGCAGTAACTCATTTGACCTCAACCATGCCAGCAAAGAATGAGCGTGATTCTTCTGCTGTTGACGAATAAGGGACTGAACGTTGATGAAGGCATCGTGATAACTTTTAAGTGTGGTAGACATGCTTTAAAGAGACTTACGATCAGCAAAGCCGATAATAGGACTCTGCACTGTTTTATAAAGATCTAATTTAATAAAAGTTGCTTAAAATTCATCACTTGTTATGTCTTTTTTTTTTTGCTTTATACTGTTTGGTATATCTTTAAAATTGCACATTCTTTATTAACTTGCTGAGGGATAAACAATTATGTTCTAATTTACAGAATGCTGTTGATTTGGGTTCAAACAATAAAATGAAAATCCACCCTATATGTTTTGTGAATGCATGTTATAGATCGTGGTGTTAATGGTTCATCAATGTTGAATTTTTTTTTTACTTTTTTTTTTCTTTTTAATCGAAATATAACTAGATCTTCCGATGAAATCGCTGGATTTCTCCAATCATTTAGTAAACCTCACTTCTCCACAACTGACTACTCACTCATTTTTGAGTGCAACACCCACATTTCACAATCCATAAATAACGAAATGGTTGTTCCAATAACTACTGTACAGTGTTTTCTTTACTCTTTAGTTTAAAAACTGTATAATTTTTATACATTATAAATATTGAATGTATTTGAGGTCTGAGATGTGGGAATGGTGACAAGAAAGGGCAAACAGTTTGCAGTTTATCTCAGTATTGCCGACTAATCGGCCAATATTTTCTTAAATAGCGTGCTCATGTCTTTTATAACATGAGATTTTGGTAAAATGTTGCAACATTGTTCATTTTTTTTCCACTTTACATTTAGGTTCCCTTTGTAATGGGTTTATAAAATTGTTAATGAATCACTTACAAATGTATTATAAATCATTAATAAGCAGTTATATCTGCATGAATAAAAAGGTCGACTTTAATGCAATAGATGCTAAAGAGCAAGCTGTTTTAACTCACGTTATAAATGTATTTATTCATACTTATTCAACTCAAAACCAGGTTCCTGGTTTATTTCATGATGCAGCAAAAATTGACTATCATAATTAGACTGAAGGGTGTTGTATTTGTGGTTTTCTTATTAATATCTCATGACTGCCAGAGTTCTTACTAATGTTGCTTACCAGAAGTTTCTGTTTTACGCATGATACTCTCCAAAAAGGTCATGATGCCTATCCACAATGTATAAAAACGATTTCTTGTTCATCAAGATGAAATTCAAACTTTGAAAATGAAGTGAACCATTTAATCATGAGCTATAAAAGTAAAAAAGCATCAGTTTCAAAATAGTTTTTTTGGGGTGTTTTTTGCCTTTTAATGTGATATGACAGTATATAGATAGGAAGCAAAGTGAAAGAGACAGGAAGATGGGATCGGGAATGGGACATGAGCTGGGACTTGAACTTGGGTCTCTAAAACCACTAGGGTACAATATGTCCAGCCAGAGTTTGATAAATATTACAACTTCACTGTGTATGATCCATGAGGGGGAACAGAGTCTGATGACAAAATTCCGATACAAGTGGGACTCTGACAATCCCAAATCAGAAGATAATTGTATATAACTACAGAATGTAATGTCATTGCTGTACAGGTCTTGAAAACATCTTAAGCCTTTTGAATGCCATTGCTTAAATACAGGATCAGTACGAGACGGGGAAAACATATGATTCTCAAATAATGCCATCAAAGTTGAAGCAGAAGTGAATTTAAAGTGTCGCCTAAACTGCCACCAAATACGAAGTGCAGATACTGGATTATGTGTAAAGGAAGACGAAGAGACATTACAGGATTGAGGGTGAAACTTCCCTGTTTTTGTACGTTCCATTTTTTACGCTCTCCTTTCAAGTTAATTCATTTCTGTCACAATATCACAAAACCGTCACCAAATATGGTGCCTTGAGTCTCAAGACCTTTCAAACAATATTTTGTCAAGAATTGAAAAAGATTTGATTATAAAATAGTAAATTCTGTAATATGAAACATGACACCACCCACAAGGGGGAGGAGCCTGCTAAAGGTTTTAAAGTACTGTTTCCATGGTTACGCAATGTTCGGAACGGTTTAAGACGTCAAATTATGATGATTCCCTGATTTGTGATTACTAAAATATGTGATTATTAAAAAGGCAATAAAAAACATGTCAAGTGTCCTGTTAGCATTAACAGGGTTATATTGTCCTTGACACAGTCATGAGGATCTACAGTAGCTCTCTCTGACATCATTTAATATTTTGGGTTCTTTTTCCTGAGTGTTTCTTCATGTTGGTGTTTTCCTTCAATGCTAATAATCAGCGAAGCAATTTTGATAAACAATTTTTTCTTAAAAGTCCCCATCATATCAAAAGTTTTTTGGCTTTTAATGTTAGCCTTACTGTTATCTATTAGCTAGTGTGCTCCAAAACAATGACAAAATTCACATTTAGAAGATATTGTAAAAATTTAGATTCTCTCACTTCCGCCAATACGGATCAACGATTTTGATGACATCATGCTGGTTTTGTGTCCAATCAAATGCTTTCAAGAATCTACAGCGTCCCGCCCCCTACATTATAAATAGACACTGAAAGTGCAGCTGAAATCATTCACTTGTTCACACAATTACTATTTTATAGTGCACTATATAGGGGATAGGGAACGATTCAGACAATTAAAATATGCTTTCCATTGGGGCGAATTAAATCTGGTTTCATGTTAGTCCAGAGACACGACAGCACAGAGCGGATAATATGCATGAGCCGCGGCTGCGAATATTAGAAAACGCTATTGGCTATTTTAAAAAGGGGGAGGGGCTGTTCAATATGTCCCGCCCTGTCTTCCTGTTTCAGTGGAAACTACACTGTTAAAAAATTACTGTAAATTTTACAGTATGATACTGGCAGCAGGGTTGCCACTGTTAAAAAATTACTGTAAATTTTACAGTATAATACTGGCAGCAGGGTTGCCAGCCAGTTACTGTAAAATTTACAGTTGTGTTACTGTATTTTAATTTACAGAATTTCCCTGTATTCTCTGATTACAGTAAATAACTGTATTTATTTTAAATTATGAAGGGTCAATTTACAGCAACATTCTGTAAATTTGAATCAAACCAACACATGACCCCAGAATGCATTGCAGTTTACAGCAATATATTGTATTATTAAACAACAGCCAGCGGCTGTAAAATAATGCTGTAATTTTTACAGTAATTCATTACAGTGCACTGTTAAAAAATTACTGTAAATTTTACAGTATAATACTGGCAGCAGGGTTGCCAACCAGTTACTGTAAAATTTACAGTTGTGTTACTGTAATTTAATTTACAGAATTTCCCTGTATTCTCTGATTACAGTAAATAACTGTATTTATTTTAAATTATGAAGGGTCAATTTACAGCAATATTCTGTAAATTTGAGTCAAACCAACATGTGACCCCAGAATGCATTGCACTTTACAGCAATATGCTGTATGATTAAAAAACAGCCAGCGGCTGTAAAATAATGCTGTAATTTTTACATTAATTCATTACAGTGTACGTCAACACATCGAATAATGCTGCGTGTTTCAAGGCACTTCAGTTGAAATAGATCAAAGATCTACTTTAAAAGGCTTTCTTTTCAAGAATTTAATCTTTTCAATGAGGCCTTTTTCTTTATGCTATCCGGACATTTTTTACTTTACACCCCTTAAAAAATATCAAAATGAATTTTAATCAAGAAATAAACACAGGCGAGTTGCATTTTGCGTATTTTCAATAATAAATCAAGACAAAAACGAGCCATTTCATTGACGTTTATTCTTTTAAAGAATGTATCACTAATAAATCGTTCACAATAAGACTTGAAATTTATCTTCTAATGATCCTTTATTGAACTTTGAATTCATTTCACAAGAAATATTCTTTTAATGTTGTTAAAACATTTACCCTGCCTTGTACAAAATGTTATTAATACAAGCATTTTCACTCATTTCATCATCTAATATTTTATTACCTACAGTAGACGTTCATTAAGGATAAAGCGGTCAAGGGTGTGACCTTTGAGACTGTTCGAAGAACTGTTCTGAAAACTATATTTATTGCGTAGCAGCTTATGAAAACGGCGCACACAGGTCTTCTCAGATAACCTGCCAATGTCCCAATCTTGTCCTTGTTGCTCATGGCCGATTATCTTGATCACACCGTGAATTGCACCCTCTGCTATTGGTCATGTGACCTGTGCACAAAGGGTCCAGTCTTTTCCCCTTGGTCCAACTTATTGGTTTTCAGACAAAAAGAAAACAAGAGCGATTGTAAAGATAAGACTTGGGGATAATTAACAGCAAACCCAGACCCAACAAACGTAATGCCCCATCATCCATTGGTTGTGAAGAAGGGAGGAGGTTTGTTGGTCTGAGGTTGAATGATGTGTGTGTGGTCGTAAAATGTGGTCTCGGTTGTGAGGACCGTTATATAAACGGGGCGTACGGTTCAAGCCGACCCATCTCGAAACGTGAAGCCCAACCATGAGTCAATGCGTCTTCTCAATCTTGGTCATTTTGTGGCTGGTAACGGCTGTGGAAATGGCCACCTTGGAGGGCCAGCAGATCCTTCAAGCCTTGCACTGTCCGCCCTGCGAACGCATTCATTGTTCCCCTCGTAGAGCGCTGAAACTCCAGTGTCAGGGTGGTATAACCACTGGGATTTGCGGCTGTTGTCCAGCTTGTGCCAAACTCGCAGGAGAAAGCTGTGGAGGCACCTGGGACTACCTGGGGAAGTGCGATGAAGGGCTGGTTTGTGTTTACCAAGAAGCTACAGATGGAAAACCAGAGGCAGAACGCAAAGGAACCTGCAAATCAGGTACCACTGAAGCTGAAGATGCCACGTTAATCTGCCCGCATATTACGTAGAATCCTAAAGGTCTAAATTAAAGTGCACAGTTGGTTCTTGAATTCAGGTTTCTCAGGCCAAAATTAGGAAATACCAGGCCTGAGAAATCATGGAAATGATCTTAAAGTCATCAACATTTTGGTAACACTTTATTTTACAGTGTCATTGTTACATATGTTACACTTAGTTACTATAATAATAATAACGGCAGCACTTTATTTTACAGTCCTGTTCCCCATGTACACATTATAGAAATTGCAATAACTGGGTAATAACTAGGTACTAACCCTGTACTTACTAATACAACTGACCTTAACCCATGTAGTTACTTTATGTTATCCAGTACTTTCATAGGTAAGTGCATGTAAGTGCACATACTGTAAAATAAAGTGCAACTAACTATAAATTATGCATACAAAACCAAAAATCATAATCCTAAACCTATAGTAAGTACATATAGTTACTTAATATTACTTGGTACTTAAATGTATAATTACAGTGTAACAAAGACACCTTAAAATAAAGTGTAACCAAAATTTCTATAGTGAATTTCTAAATTATTTAGTTACTTTTCAGTGCATTAGCCTTTTAAAAAGAATTTCTTTTCTTTGGTAACCCTTTAATTTAAGGTCCAGTTCTCTCTATTAACTAGTTGCTTAGCATGCATAATACTAGGATATTGGCTGTTTGCTCATACGTATAAAGCACATATTAATGCCTTATTCTGCATGACCATATTCTACATCCCTAATCCCACCAAATACCTAAACTTAACTACCTTACTAACTTTTAATTAGCAATAATTAGGAGTTTATTGAGGCAAAAGTTAGAATTGGACCCTAATCTAAAGAGTGACCCAGCAGAGAGCCACAAAATGGTTGCTTATAAAAAATATAAATAATAATAGTAATAAACATAACTTTTTATTGAAATTATTTTATTCCATTGATGGCCATTGTATTCCACACACACAAATATATAAATACAGCGGACATACTAATATAGTTTGTGTTTGACTTTTTTTGCTATTAAGTGTTAGTTATTTTAGTATTTCAACATACTAACTTACTAATTTATTTTAAAACATTTTATTAATGCTTATTCTATCTACCTGTCTACGTACATAAGGCATGATATCATGAAACAAATGAAAAGTGCTATGCAAATACATTCCAATTTAATTCACAATATTTCTATTTTGCTATACGTCTACATAGATTCATATTTTGCTCATTTATTTTGGTTGTGATATAACAATATAAAAACAAATTATTTCATTTTGGAAACATGCTGTCTTTTTAACATCACACTTAAAATCACAGTATAAACTGAACTTTCTGCATTAAAGTATTTATCTACCTTTATATTTCTCTATAGCGAACATCATATTTGTTGGCGCTAGACATATGAAAACCCCCGTGTTACAATCCCATCATGAGGAGCACTTGCTTATGTTTTAACTTTATGTCCACACTACGGCATCATCAAGGTGAACGTAATTTACGAACTGTGAAGAGAGATACGGCAGCCAAGGATTCCTTTGATCTCGGAGCACTTTCCCATAAAATCAAAGCTCCGATTGTTCTTATCTACACAGTGACGAAATCCACAACCCTTCCTGAAGAACAGCATCCGTATTGTAACGGGATTCCATCAGTTTTATTGTCTGCTTTTCTTTGAACAATATTTCACAATGTATTTTATTATTTGGCACTTATTGCATTCATTTTCAATGCTTTGTGGATTTGTATTTCCAAACAGTGCTTGAGGTTCTCAAAGCCGACACTTGCAGACCCGAGTGCACGTGGGAGCTCTGCAAGGCGAATCCCAATGAAATATGCTCGGCAAGGTCATTTTTCTGCGTGTGGTTTTGACATTTGATTCGTCTTGAATGATTTACTGGCGTCTGTTGTCTCTTTCATTTGTGACCGATGAATTTCCCATCTCCCGCTGCAGGTCTGTATCGATGGAGAAGCGTGAGTGCGGAGGTCACTGCCAGCACACAACCTGCTCCAGCTGCTTGGTTCTCAGACCTCCATCTTGCGCTCAGTCTTGTTCTTCAACGGACCACGTCTGTCTGCATCGCTTTGGAAGGTGTGTGCGTGGTCACCTGACCGAGGAAAAACATCCGTCCGTCTGCCACCAGAACCTACAGGTCAATTTTACTTCCGTTTTTGACGTGAAGCTGAAATATAATTGTTTATTTTTCATATTGTTTCTTTTAATTGAAACAAAATATTGATAATGAACTATAATTTGAGGCCATAATACAGATAAATACACTTTAAGGGTTCGTTCCCCCCAAAAATGAAACTTCTGTCATTAATTACTCACGCTCATGTTGTTCCAAACCCATAAGTTCATCTTTGGAACACAAATTATATTTTTGATTAAATCCATGAGCTTTTTGGCCTCTTCAATGTAATTACCACTTTCAAGGACCAGAAAAGTAGTAAAGACATTGTTAAAGTAGTCAACATGAGTGCAGTGGTTCAACCTTAACACTGTTAAAAATTTCCTGTAAATTTTACAGTATAATACTGGCAGCAGGGTTGCCAGCCAGTTACTGTAATTTTTACAGTACCATTACTATAATTTACAGAATTTTACTGTATTCTTTGATTAACATTTTTTTTTTTAAATTGCTGTATTGTTTTTAATTAAATAAGTCACTTGCCACAGTTGTAGACTCTTGCTGCTACCAGAATCTCAACTGTTGAAAATGCCTCTTTATGCTTGAAATTTACAGTAATATCCTGTAATTTTGAGTCAAACCGCCACGCCCCCCAGAATGCATTGCAGTTTACCGCAATATGCTGTATTATTAAGAATACAGCCATCTGCTGTAAAATATTGCTGTAATTTTTACAGCAATTCATTACAGTGAAGCAGCAAGAATACTTTTTGTGCGAAAAAAAAAAACTTTATTCAACCACTGAACCACTGTAGTCACATGGACGATATTAATGATGTCTTTACTACCTTTCTGGTCTTTGAAAGTTGAAATGACGTTGCTGTCTGTCGGTGGCCAAAAACTCATGCATTTCATCAAAAATATCTGTGTTCCGAATACATTTACATTTACAATTAGGGGTTTTGCTCAAGCGCACTTTAGTCATGGTGTCGAAGGTGGAGAGAGTGCTGTTCATTCACAATCCCCACTTTCAGTTCCTGTGAGCATGGGAATCGAACCAGCAACCTTCAGGTAAAAAGCCAGACTCCCTCACCATTAGGCCACGACTACCACGATACGAATGAAGGGGGTTTGGAATGACGCGAGGGTGAGTAATCAATGACAGAATTTTCATGTTTGGGTGAACTAACCCTTTAAATCTTAAAATATAAAAGGGGCTATATGAAGAATTCAGAAACGCTTGTTATTAGCGACACCAGTGGCCATTAAGTGAACTGCAGACTGTGCCTTATTGCTCGTACTGGCACTCTTAACGTACAAAACACTGAACGTGATTCAAGGCTTTGAAGTTCTTTTTCGTTCTTTGCATAGGGTAAAAATTAACAATAACTAATAATTAATCTCCATAACGTGGTAGTCGTGGCCTAGTGGTGAGAGAGTCGGGCTTGTAACCTGAAGGTTGCTGGTTCGATTCCCATGCCGACAGGAATTGAAAGTGGGGATTGTGAATGAACAGCACTCTCTCCACCTTCAATACCATGACTAAAGTGTCCTTGAGCAAGACACCTAACCCCTGATTGCTCCCCTTGTAAGTCGCTTTGGATAAAAGCGTCTGCTAAATGATGGAAAATGAAATGAAAAATAACAAAATAAACACACAGCGGTGAGAGAAAGCATCTAATCATTGTGATGTGGATATGTTTGCAACAGCTGTGATTCGCCGGCATCATGTCGAAAGATGAGATCATTAAGATTACACTGTTATGATAGTTTATTTATAAAGTATTTCAGACTATAGACTATATAGATCTGCCGATGTGAGACTAGTTAATCACCTTTTTTTGCATGACATTTTGACGTTACAGTACAGAACAGCTCTTTCGGCACATTATCCTGAACATTGTATAAGTATTCATTTCATGTGTCATATAAAAGGAATCCTTTGATTTTCCCCGCAAAAACATCCAGAGTGCTTCACATAAAAATCAGTCTATGCTGAAAGTCTATACTATACTATAATCTATACTTCATTACAAACTTTTCACACATTGACAACAAAAAAGCGCTTAATACATGAAATTCTTACATATACCCCCTTTAAATGTATATCTACCTATCTATCTATATATATATATATATATATAGTATTTATAATAATTTACTGTTGTTTTATTACAGTATATATATATATATATATATATATATATATATATATATATATTTTTTTTTTTTTAATTTTTTTTTTTTATTATAATACATTTAAGTATAATATTTCTATATAACTGATATAAAATGACTTTAATATTCTTTCAACAGAATAAGTCTGAGGGATTCTTTGTGTGTTTGGCTCCTGCCTGTCCAACTGAAACCACATTTTAAGAGAAACTCAAATAATGCAAACCAGTTATAAAATGTAGCACAAAAGGCAGCTATTTTTATCAATGCATTTCATTCCTATGTACAAATTTTATCTTATAATATAAATCATGAATAATAAAAAATGTGATTTATAAAAGCCGAGAAATGTTCTGCATTAATGTTGTACAGATCTTGTATATTATCCAAAACACTCCTGTGTTGTTGTCATTAAAACATGCAAAAACCATGTTAACTGCATTTCCATGGGTTGAAATAATATTTTTGTCAAAAAACAAGCTTTTTTAAAAATATTTTCTAATACTTGTATTTGCAAATTTAAAATTGGCTTTAAATTTTATATATATATATACGTACACACACGACCCTGGACCACAAAACCAGTCATAAATCACACAGGTATATTTGTAGCAGCCAACAATACATTGTATGGGTCAAAATAATATATATATATATATATATATATATATATAAAAAATCATTAGGATATTAAGTAAAGATCATGTTCCATTTAGATATTTTGTAAATTTCCTACTGTAAATATATCAAAAATGTATTTTTGTGTGTGTGTGTATATGCTAAGGACTTCATTTGGACAACTTTAAAAGGCGATTTCCTCAATATTTTGATTTTTATTTGCACCCACCTTTTGCACCGTACATCAATGGAAAGCTTCTATATAACTGATTTTTATATATAACTGATTTTGTGGTCCAGGATCCCATACATACACACATATATAAATGTATATAAATATAAAAGGGACTAATAAGGTCAGGCTGACCGGTTTGGAAAAGGTGCCCACTCCGTTCCCACTCCTGTCGGGCTTGTTACTCAATAACAATATATTTATGAGCCTGCAATTAGACATCCATCCATGAGTCAGAACAGACCCATAACAGATCAACCGGTTCTTTTGATGTCTATCTTATATAAAGCTGCATCAAGAAAAGAAATGTTAATTGTGATAAATACATTGGCATTAAATAAGATAAGAAAAACAACACGTGACAAATAAGTATATCATTACATTTTTAATATTGAATAATTGATTTTTTTTAAATAATTATAATCAACAGTAATTTAAATATATGCATTTAACTAATTTTAGGCATGAAAGTAAATATCGCTTTAAATCAAATTCAATTCAAAATTTCAAAAAAGTCGGAATCTACGGTGCACACAAATGACTTCTCGAGATGAAAAACATGCCGCTTTTGTAATCAGTCATATTTTACTGCTTTTGTTTTTCAACTGATAAAAACAATAGCCAGACAAAACGTTCAGCGTGCCAAGTGCCATAAACTAGAACAGCCAGTTTACTAATGCGCTTCACTCCGTCCCTTAAGAAACACACCGTAATCGTGTTGCATTCATTTAATTCAATCATTTCACAATTCGGATTCTCTGAATTATTCAAGTTGGAAACATGTATGCAATTTCAAGACGAATTTTCATTACACCGACCAACATAAAATAGGTTTTCTGCATAGTTGACTTGATCTAGACAAAATACAATAGCCTAGGAACATGAGAACTTGTATATTTGCCTCAAAAATACCTAATATAAAAGCACACAGATGATTATTTTTAATAATATAAGCAGCAATTTTGCTAATGTCGAAGTTGAAAAGGCAGGTAAAGACAGCGCTTTTGTCTTGATCATTTGGTTGTAACTAACGTAGTGAATCCGTCGTTCAAAAAGTAAAAACAGGCTACATGCTGACATGTAACATTCTCGGTGGCTGACATTAGTGCTCATTCAGCAGTTTTACTCCTGACAGATGGACAGCGTTTACGGAAATCTATGTGACGTAAAGAGAATGAAGGATAGCGTGTAAAAATCAAGAGATACAGGGAGGAATGTCGTGTTGAGCGAATAAAATAGTTCCTGAGTCTTTTTTCCTCCTTCGCAATAGTCTTTGATAGTAAAAGGCACTTTGGACGAGAGCGTTTGTGTGATGCGAGTGGAGTGGTCTGGGTTACCGGAACATTCTGTGCCAGAAGGACTGGAAAGCGGACGAGTTGAAGGCACCGATGAACATGAGGAGCAGAATGTAGAGACCCATCATGATGGCAAAATGATGTCTGACGAGCCACGACCTCTCTTGAGCGTGTCTGGAATCAGAACAGAACATCAATTTATATAGTAATGAAAGTCTATCAAGCTTCAAAATCATACAACATAAACGTAGCCTAAAAGCGCTCCATACTGGAGCGGGATTTATCGTTTCACCGCGCAGGAAGTGCGATATCGAGTATATGTATCGTTATTCGTACGGACCAGGCATCACGGTTGGAAACGAACGTGATTCTCGGATTAATTGCATCATAAAGCGAAAAAATTAGACCCTGTCATTAGGGATGGCTGACGCGAAACTAACGTTTCGACACAGTGTCGAGATCCCGAAGCGAACTGTGATTAATGTCACGTGACTATGGCTAAACGAAGCTTCTGCGCGATTCGACAGGTGCTTGCCGAGTCTGCGTTTGATTGACGGGGGCGGGAACAAACCACACAAAATCGCACATCTGTCTCAAAATCACACAATCGCACACCTTCACCTCGTGAAGAGGAGCACCTTTTTGTGAGAGGAGAAAGCAATTCATATTTTTGAATAAAAATCTGTAAAAAAACAAACAAACAAAAATGAGAAAATTGTGGATTGATTTGTTTTATTAATTTTCGTTTTTCATGACCAAAATAACCTAGTTATTATTATATATTATAGTTATATAGTTATATTTTATATAGTTATATATATATATATATATATATATATATATATATATATATATATATATATATATATATATATATATATATATAAATAAAACACACAAAATCGCACATCTGTCTCAAAATCACACAATCGCACACCTTCACCTCGTGAAGAGGAGCACCTTTTTGTGAGAGGAGAAAGCAATTCATATTTTTGAATAAAAATCTGTAAAAAAACAAACAAACAAAAATGAGAAAATTGTGGATTGATTTGTTTTATTAATTTTCGTTTTTCATGACCAAAATAACCTAGTTATTATTATATATTATAGTTATATAGTTATATTTTATATAGTTATATATATATATATATATATATATATTATATATATATATATAAAACACACAAAATCGCACATCTGTCTCAAAATCACACAATCGCACACCTTCACCTCGTGAAGAGGAGCACCTTTTTGTGAGAGGAGAAAGCAATTCATATTTTTGAATAAAAATCTGTAAAAAAAAAAAAGAAAATTGTAGATTGATTTGCTTTATTAATTTTCATTTTTCATGACCAAAATAACCTAGTTATTATTATTATTATATATTATAGTTATATAGTGAGGATGTTAAAAATTCATCACATTAACAAAAACACAACATTTTTATTTTTTCAATGGCTTGTTGTCAAAGTTGTTTGAGATAACATGTGCAATTGACCACTAGGTGTCACTGTGGAGACGAGTGTCGGTATAGTTTTGAAGCCTCGACACAATACGGCACATTTGCTTCAACTGTTTCAGTGTTTCATGAAGCCTCGCTCTGCCCAGCACTACCTGTCAGTCGTGCGTGGGGTTTTCTGTTCGACCGAGCGCGCCATACAAGTCCTGGAAAGCGAAGCCAAAGCGTCTCGATCGCCCCCAGGTTGCGGGATGCAGAATAGGTTATAAACCTCTTTTTTTCCCCAAAGATGATTTCTACGGTGGCCGAGAGAGCTCAAAGCGCTTCAAATAATAAAACACATGCAAATTAAAAAAAGCACATGCGAATTAAAAAAAGCACATGCAAATAAAAAAAAAAAACGTGATCATCAGTTTGACAACACATGTGCTGCAAATCCTCACAACACATGCAAACACAAAAAAGCGCTACATTTACTAAAAGCGCTGCAAAGATCACAAACCACAACGGAAATGTTTCAAGGGGGACCCCAAAAAGTGACGTTTTGAGCTCTCTCGGCCACTGTAGATTTCTGTCTTTTTATGCAGTTTTTAAAATCAAGCTGATTTTAAACTGTTCGTTCTTTAAATAAGCTTGTTTTTAGTTAGTTATTTGATGCTATAAAAACACGGGTTTTGACGTCATTATTGACAGCTTCTCTGAGCGAAGTAGTCACCAACAGACTTTTTTTTTTTTTTTTTGGATCTTCGGGAGGAGATTGGAGCTTTAACTTCGACATTTCCAGAGCTGTTTATTTCTTTTTATCATCTTTTACAGCTTTAACAAAAATTTATTATATTCAATTTATACGGCTAAGACTATAGTGTTATTTTACATTTGATTGCAGGCATGAAAACGGGTCAGGGGTGAAAAAGGTGAGAAGGATATTACTCCTCTAGGGGGGTCCGTGGGCCATGCTCCCCCGGAAGAAAAATTTAAATATTCCATATTTTAAAGCATCAATCTGATGCATTTTGAGATGCTTTTTTGCCAACCTGGGGAGAGCTGGAGAAACTTAACTTCAGCCATGAGTCAAAAATTATTATGGCCTCCTTACTAAGTATTATGCAAGCCATTTCATGCAAGCCCGTCACTGGGTCTAACAATTACAGTATATGAGGCACAATGTGGTAGGGGCACCACAAATGGCTTAATGCATAACCCCCACAAGAGATGGTGGACATGCTGTAACTGAACTCTTCCATCATGATTGACAGCCAATACAATGTTATGTAATTCAGATTAATACATTTTCATAATCACTAAGCCATAGCGATTTCAAATTTATTAAGATTTATTGTTCAGCATTACTTGAGCATTTTATCATTTGCATGGCTTGTTGATGTCTTCCTCTTATCTGAGGAAACATAAATGACGGAGTATTTTAAGATAATCCATGCGATCCGTGTGATCATCGAATCCAGAGGATTAAGTTAACTCAAAACAATATTTCACCTTTCCACGTCGAACCCAGGCCGTTTACCTTCAGGAGTCAGAAGTACCGCGATTACTGTCGCCTACTGTTCGTCAGTCAAAAGGCGCGAGTGGAACGGGGATCGAGCGGGAATCTTTACTGGTGTCGATTTTCAGTCTCTTTTTAATGATAGGCTTTACGCATCTGTCAATCATCCCTCACTTGCTATTTGGGGGAAGAACCTAGTTCGCAATTCACTGAATTGCAGTTCACTGGCTATGAATCCCCCCCCCAAAAAAAAGTTTTCTCATCGAATCTACACGATTCAAGTAGGTCACCTATTTTGGTTTCAAAACGGCGAATTTCACCGAAAGGTGAGGGATTTTCATGCCTGTGATTGTTAATTTTCTCTACCTGAATAGCCCACTTACCTGAAAAAAGCACCGCTTATTTCATTTAAATAACCAAAGCTATTCAAGCAATCTGGTGAATTTATTTGATATCTTAATAAATATCGCAGAAAAACAAAATATTGCAATGTCAGTTAACTCCAATATCATGCAGCCCCAGTCCATATGACTAACGCGCTATAATCCATATAGGGCTGGGTAAATATATCGATTTCCCGATTTTAATCGATTCTCATTTTGGGCCTGTTTACACACGGTCGATCGGATCACAAGTGGACATTCTCGTTTGCACCTGGTATTTTAATCTGTCTCTTGTCCATTTTCAAACACTTCTGTCCTGATTTCTTCCTGCAGAGGGTCTATGGTTGAGTAAATGTATGGGTTTTTTCAGATTTTTTAATTTAAGGGATGAAATAAGCATCAGCTTGAGCAATTTATGAACATGAAAGATGTTAGAAAACCATTTGTTTCTGCTCTGACAGCCGCAAGACTACGATAAATACGGTGAATGCATGTTAGAAATCAGGAACATTGTTTTTGGTTTTTCATCTTCAAAAAAAAAATTGGGTCTTCAGCCGACAAAGCTTAAATCCCGTTTGGTTAGCACGCTTCCCACATTGTTTACGCATTAGGTCAGTAAGCGGAAAGTAGGTGGTCTTTTGAGGCTGTTTGAACGCTTTCGATCGCATGATCATCTACACTACGAAAGCAATCCTGTCGAATGCGTACCTCGACTACCTAAGTGATCAAAAGGGGACAAGCTCAAAATGTTTTAGACCCCGTTTGCATGGCCACTTATGATCTGATTGACGAAAACGCATCTTAATACCAGGTGTAAACAGCACCTTCGAAGAACCGATATAAATCCCAAGAATCGCTCTTTCAGTCGATGCTTTTTTCAGTAGATGAATGAATAGAAGTTTGTATCGTGCCTCCCATCCAATAAATTGCAATAAGCTTTGTGCTTTGTTACTCATGACATGAAACAAAGTCTCAGCTTTCAAATTGTCAATTTTATTATGACATCCAAACAATAAATACTGCTTTTGGGCTCTTTAATGTGGCGTGACAGATCGCTGTGATCAAGCAAAGCATGCGTGAACTAATCACATCAGAAGGTGTATGTCGAGAGATAAAGTTCAACTTACAGGAATCCATATCATGTCACATGTAATCTATCAATCAGCGTTTCAACCGCGAAAAAACAGCTTGTAAACAACAACATCTAATATTACGTTTACCTCAGAAAAGCCATTCAGTGACCATAAACTCGACAGTCAGCTAGAAATTGCAGCATTTTGATAAATATATGCACCATATTGCATATTCATTGTATTTTTACATAACCTGTTCTTCAATATTTAATGTACATTTGAATAAATCTGTCATGTTTTTATGACAGCCACTATTTAAATGTTTATATTTAAAAAAAAATTGTAGAAACATAATTAAAAATACATTATTATAACTGTATTATTATAAAAACATCCTTTTGTGCAATATAAATGTTTAATTTTAACCTTTAAAATTATAGTAATGTACCAAATGGGGCATTAATAGAGATATTTTTTCCTTGAGAATGTTTGCCATGTACTGTATCTGATACAAACCCCAATTAGTCGAATCGTGAAATTAGTGTAAATACCCAGTCCCAGGTCATATGATAGCTTTGTGTGAGAAACATCAAAATTTAAGTCATTATTTACAAAAAAAACTTGATCGTTTTAACGAATCAGTTGACACAGTTCACATTGCCAGTCTATTTGATTTGTTCACGGCAGTGAATAACTTAATTTTGGTGTGTGGATTGGAAAAAAGTGGATTTTTTTTTTTTTTTTTTATCCACTTAAAATTAGGAAAGTACTACAAAGAAAGTCTTTATATCAAGTGTGACATCTACTGAGATGCCGTGGGGTCCATGTGAATGAGGAAGTCTCACCGTGATCTGTAGCGTCTCTGAGAATACACCAGCAGGTATTTCACTCTCAAAAGCTCGTTGTTGGTCACCACAAAATACTTCTCGGGCACCTCGCCACCTTCACTGTTCCTGGCCCTCAGGCGCTGGCGGTCAATGCTCTCGGAGTCTGAAACACATAAAGTGAGAGCTGAATAAATAACTGCTGGGATGGCATCATAATGGATGGTCATTTGAAATAATAATCAAATCAGTGTTTGCTTTCATTTTGTTGAAAATAATGCATTCTACTGTTTGAAAGGTTTACTGTTGCATACTATTTTACATAGTATTTTAAAAAATACTATTTATCATTTGAAAAAAAATGTTGTAAAAAAAAAAAAAAAAAAAAAAAAAACCGCTGGTGCTGCTGCGTGAACTGAGAAAAGAAAGTGGTAGCACCAGTGCAACCATGGGAAAAAGTTAGTCTGGAGCCCTGAGTAGGGGAGAGTGGGGTAAGATGTGCCACCCCACCCACGCATAATTCGTGTCATAACTATACATTTAAAAAGGGCTAATCAGACAGAGGTGACGTCATATTTAGTGTTTAATTTTTAATTTATTTGGGGCAAAAAGAGCAGCGTAACAGCAATAACATAAATCATAATTATGGCTTTCGGTATTGGCGAGAACGTTAATATCATGAATATTAAAACTTTTTCTAACTGGTTTATACAAATATAAAAATAATTAAAAAAAGAAGGCTTTGTCATTAATATATGAATATATATATTTTTTTCTCATTTATGTTTTATTGCCTACAGGACAACTTAAATAAGTGGCTCATCTTACCCCACACACACCTCTATATACTGCAAAATACACTAGTATTCCACTACAAAAAGATTTCCATTTCAAATAAATGCTTTTTATTAAAACTTTTTATTCATCAAAGAATCCTGAAAAACACTGCATCATGATTTCCACAAAAAAATAAAGCATCACAACCTTTTTCAACATTGATAATAATAAGAAATGTTTCTTGAGCAACACATCGTCATATTAGAATGTGATCATGTGACACTGAAGACTGGAGTAATGATGCTGAATAAATGCATTAAAATAGAAAAGAGCAGAAGAGACAGTAGTGCATACAGCTGTTCATCCGACACGTTACCTTTCCTCTTCACCTGACACTTCACATCAGGATGATCGATGATTTCACACAAGGCAACGCAGCTGATCAAAGGCCCGAGGACGCTTTCCCTCCATCCGTTACCGTGAGGACTGTAAAGGATGGCCATGCTGAGGTCACTGGTCAGGTATGTGCCCTCCCCAAACAGTGAGGTCTGAAATATCACACCATAATCAAAGATTACATCATTTTGTCGAACCAATGAGCAGATAACACTGTGGATATAATTATCATCCTCACACATATTATCTCAAACACAATTATTTGTAGTCCTCTATGATAATCAAAGAATGGTTGCCTGGAGAGCATCCAAAACGGGTATAAAAGAGCATCATCCTCCACATGCTGACCTTGTTCAGATGGCAGTGTAATCCGTTGTGTATGATGGAGTGGAAGTTCTCCAGTCTGCTGCCGTGGAATGCATAGATGAGGTCCCGTCCAGCTCGCGTCCTCTCGAACTTGGAGTTGAGCAGGTCACAGTACTGCAGTTCAAAGAGGAAGTCTGGGGCTGGGGCCGAAATCCCCTCACTTTGCGTCAGCTGGCTGAGTCGGGCAAACTGATGAAGTGAGAATGAACAGCAGTGCATATTTATATTAGCTATGAAGCTGGGATGTGCAAAACTAAATAGACTAAACAGTGGGTTTTTATGAATGACTAGTCCAAAATACTACAACCAAAAATGATTTACATGATGTTTGGTTGTGTTTTCTTAACAGTTTGTACATTATTCTAAGCCATACTAAAATGACTCTTATGAATCTTATTAGTGAATCGAACAACCCAGTAGCATAAAGCATGCACAGTGCAACCAATGTAGTCTGATTCTTGAACAAATGACTCTTATGAGCTGGTTCTTTATAATGAATCAGAAACATGGAGAGATTTTTCCTTCCTCAAATGAATAATTATTATGAGCCGATTCTTTTTAGAGACTCACAAACATACGGAGTGACCAGTGTAAACTGAGCTAATGATTCTTATGAGCAGGTTCTTTTTAGTGAATCAGAAAAATGGAGCTCTGTCTCCAAACAAATGATTCTTATTAGCCAGTTCTTTTCAGTGAATCACAAAGATAGAGTGCCTTTAGAGTTGATCCATTCTAAACAAATGACTCTTATGAATCAGTTCATTTTCTGAATCAGAAACATGAAGTGCTATCAATGTTGCTCAATTCCCAAACAAATGATTCTTATGGAGGCGTTTTTTTTTCTTTCCCCCAAATCATTATCATAAAGTGTGACCAGTGCAGTCTGAACTATTGATTCTTATGAGCCGGTTCTTTTTTGCGAATCAGAAACATGGAGTGCTACCAGCATCTTTCCTTCCTCCAATGAATAACTGTTATGTTACCCATTTCTTTTTAGTGATTCACAAACATATGGAGTGACCAGTGTAGACTGAACTAATCATTCTTATGAGCAGGTTCCTTTTAGTGAATCAGAAACATAAAGCTCCAGCCTAAAACAAATGATTCTTATCAGCCGGTTCTTTTTAGTGAATCACAAAGATAAATTGATTTTTACGAACCAGTTCTTTTTACTGAATCAGAAACAGAATGCTTCTTCTGTTGTTCCTTAAATGAACAAATTGTTCTAATGAGCCAATTCTTTTTAGAGAATCAAAAGCCAGTCCGACTTTTGAACCAGTTCTTTTTATTGTTGCAATAAGTGTTTAATTTTATTAAAAATAATTATTTGGCAATTATGTTGCTACTGTACAATATTTTCTATTTGTGCTATCTGTTCAGTTGAAATAATACTGCATTTCTTTCTTTCTTAATATATTGAAAGAACTCTTTATAGAATCATTAAGACGAATCAGAATCAGATTCATCTGCCAAATGCAAAGATGTGAATGAAGATTGGCAATACCTCCTCTTTCTGCATGGTCTTCACAGCGAAACTCTTGGAGGACAGAACCCAGTGCACAAGAGCCAGATGATGATCTCCATCACCCTGTCCCAGACGCACCAGATCCCTCACGTTCGGCAAAGTGTCCACATCTTTTTGCTGTGAGGAACATAGAATCAAAACAAAAAAGTATGTTTGTCTGGGAAAGCCAACAACATGGAGAGCTCAATTTCTTACCAGCTCTTCAAAGTCCTTTATCTCTCCTCTAAGGTAGCGAGGAGGGAAGGGTCTGAGCACTGAATCGCGTTTGTAGCTCTGGACGGCGGCCACGAAGAGACTGCAGCGCAGGTCCGCAGCTACAGGGTCTCGATGCAGACAGGAGCAGACCAGCTCTCTGACCGCAGCTGTCGGGAGAGGCGGCTGCATTCCCAACACTACAACACACAGAACATCAATTCACTAGCGTCACGAATCTTTTGATTCGAATCAGTGGTTCGGTTCGCGAATCAAACTGCCAAAGTCACGTGAAGTATTGAAATTGCGAATCACATGACCGAATCACTGATTCGAAAGATTCGTAAAGCTTTGAATCAGTGTTTTGAAATCCGCTAGATATTGTTGAAAAGTCGTTATTTTGTTTTTTTTGGCGCACAAAAAGTATTCTCGTCGCTTTATAATATTAAGGTTGAACCACTGTACTCACATCAACTGTTTTAAATATGTTTTAGGACCTTCTGGGCATCTGAAAGTGTTCATTGTCCTCCTGGCAATAGAGAATCACTGAACCATCGGATTTCATCAAAAATATCTTCATTTGTGTTCTGAAGATGAACGAACGTCTTACGGGTGTAGAACGACATGAGGGCGAGGAATTAATGACAGAATTTTCATTTTTGGGTGCAAAATTTTTAATGCCAAACATTTAAATTAGTGTAGAGTCAAAGAGAGTTTAACTGATAAAAAACAAAACATGTCTTACACACAAAAGCCCTTTTTATGTTAAAAAATTCATCAAAATAACTTTAGATCCTTAAAAAGTTACAGTTAAATCTGGATACTCATGACATTCATTGCTTTTATTTTTAAATAATTTTGTTAGTACTATTTTAAATGCATGCTCTATACTTGGAAATAATTTAGCCTGTCCTCAGCATGAAGTCTCAATGTACAACTGGGTATTTTTAAAATTCAAAAATATACATTTAAATTGAAAGGCAGAGATCTGTAATATATCAAACAATACGAAAAGGAAGCCTTTAATTATATTGTCCATAAAAAGTGCCTGTCAAAGTTGTGTCCTCGCTTCGCGTCAACTCCGTCACGATTTCAACAATGTTGAAATCTCTGCGGTCAACTCCGTCATCCCGGTGTAATAGTTTCAGTAAATAGTTGTGGGATAAATCTTGGCATTTTTGATATGTTTATTAAGGCAGCTACAACTGAGAAAGAAAAGAAAATTGCTCTACTGTGCAACACGTGGTTAAGGTGGAAAAAAAATTGACAACTCTGTCAGATTTTATGCCTGATGGTTGACAAATGCTCTCATTTGCTCTGTATATAATATAATTTACTATGTTTTTTGCATATGGGGAATTCTTTTAATTTTGTTTCATGATTCTATTTACATGAACTGTATATTTGGTTCCAACTGGACCTTTGTAAACTCGGTCGGTATGTCAACTCTATCAGCACTTTCAGTTTCTGTTAATTTTGAAAGAAATGTCTTATTCATTTTTCAATTTATTGTGTTAAAATATTAAAACATCAACTGAACTCATGTGATTTACTTAAGAGCATTGGTTAAATGTTTAATATTAAAAATGAGGTTAGAGAATTAAGGAATTTAGGAACTGGGTTGTTCATAATAATACTAACCCAAGAATTTTTTTTAGAGTTTGTTTCCACTTAGTTCCTTTAATGAACAGCATTATTACAGAGTTGAAGACTTTACACTGATTTTGGATAAAAAAAACAAATAAAATACCATGCTTTTTAATGCATCTGACGGAGTTGAAGCTAATTAAGTTCTGAAGTAAATAAATGTACATTTTTAGAGAAAAAAAAAAAGTTTTTAGAAAAACCTGTTCCCTTTACATGGTTCATTAGCTGAGACATTTGTCTACAAATACACAGTTTAAAATAATGTATTATTAAATAATAAAAACTAACTACTAAAACGTGTCTTATCTCAAGAATCAGTGATATATATATATATATTTAATGTAAAATTAATATTTATATAATCATATTTCATATCAAATATATAAAATCACTGTAATAATTATATAAACATAATTTTACATTTCCTTTGATGTTTGTAT
>CM074290.1:5568614-5691114 GCA_037194245.1 Opsariichthys bidens | reverse complement strand
CTTTAAACATTCTTAAACCAAACTGAATTGTTACCACATTTAAGTACCATGGTATTTTTATGGTACTGTAAGGCATGGTCCTACCGTGGTATGTTTTACTTGTTTTGTTACTGAACCACTACTTAAGAGGTTAAGCTTTAAATAGTTTTTTTTCCCTCGACAGAAAACAATTTCCCACCTCTTCCACGGTTCATTCCTCTGAAACCATGTTTTTACCAAGACTTCAACGAGATCCCAGACCAGTGGCGTACAATGTGCAAACGAATGTATTACCTATGGATATGTACGTTCTTAAATATTTCATCCTATATTTTCAGAGTATTCTCACTGTATGTATTTTTTTTGTTCACTACGGTGTGTGCACTGAGTAGATTGCAATCATGTGGCTTCGCCATTACAATGTCTCTTTTGTTTTCACTGTAAACATTAAGAAAAAACAGACACACACACGAAAACTCGTAGAGACTGGTTTTGTATTTTGATCTATTGGTCCGTGAGTAAAAGCAGGAAGTGTCATATTACTCGTTTTATTGGACAGTTTACTATGTAATCATTGAGTTTCACAAGAATTAGATTTGCTTTTGCCGTATAGGATATTTACAAACTGCTTTTTTCATTTGCACACTAATTGGGAACTATTTTGAAATGGGTCTGAGAGTTGAGAAAGTAAGTGTTTGTTGAAATAAATACACATTTGTATTAGTATCTAAATTATTGCTGGCTTTGATTTTAGCTTACTTGGCTATTTAGTAATTGTGTGTCATGATTGTGCACAATATTCTGGTATCTGCCCTGTTCCAACAGATGACGTTTTAGTTTTCCTTGTAACGTAGTCCCCTGCAACCCTAAAGTATGCATCAAATTCAATATTACTTATACATGATATTTAGATATACTTTGTTAGAGAATGCAATCAGGGTTTTTTTTTTTTTTTAAATGTAATATTTAACTTTTTTTCACTTGCAGTGAATAGTGCGACTCTTGCAGCAAACCTGATTGGCTGTCTAGCATGGATGTGTGGAGGGGGCGGGGCAACCAATTTTGGCATGGCCATTCTGTGGCTGATACTGTTCACCCCATGCTCATACGTGTGTTGGTTTAGGCCCATCTACAAGGCCTTCAAGTGAGTTCAGTTAATGTTTAAAGATGTTTTAAAGTAGGCCTAGTCTTTGAATTGTAATCGTGTCATTGTGCATGACCCTAATGCGTTCACTCTTTCTTTTGCAGGACCGACAGTTCTTTCAACTTCATGGCGTTCTTCTTCGTCTTCATGGCACAGGTGGTGATTAGTATCATTCAAGCTGTTGGAATCCCAGGATGGGGAGTTTGGTAAGAACAGCTCATTGTGTTTAGATCAATAGATAGACAAGGAGACAGACAGACAGAGAGAAAGACAGATATACAGATAGATTGACAGACAGACAGACGGACAGATGGATGGACGGACGGATTGATTGATAGATAGACGGACGGACAGATAGATAGACGGACGGATTAATAGATGGACAGACATAGATAGATGGACAGATAGACAGACAGACAGATGGACCGACGGACAGACAGATGGACGGATAGACGGACAGATAGACCAATAGACAGACAGACAGATAGACGGACGGACAGGTAGACGGACGGACAGATAGACGGCTGGACAGATAGGTGGACGGATAGACGGACAGACGGACGGACAGACAGACAGACGGATGGACGGACAGGTAGACTGACGGACGGACAGATAGATGGACGGATAAACGGACAGATAGACCAATAGACAGACAGATAGACGGACGGACGGACAGGTAGACGGACGGACAGATAGATGGACGGATAGACGGACAGATAGACCAATAGACAGACAGACAGACGGACAGACAGATAGACAGACAGACGGACGGACAGGTAGACGGACGGACAGATAGATGGACGGATAGACAGACAGATAGACGGACAGACGGACGGACAGGTAGACGGACGGACAGATAGATGGACGGATGGACAGACAGATAGACGGACGGACAGATGGACGGACGGACAGATGGACGGACAGACAGATGGACGGACGGACAGATGGACGGACGGACAGATGGACGGACGGACAGATAGATGGACGGATAGACGGACAGATAGACCAATAGACAGACAGATAGACGGACGGACAGACAGATAAATGGACGGACGGACGGACAGGTAGACGGACGGACGGACAGATAGACAGACAGACGGACGGACAGGTAGACGGACGGACAGATAGATGGACGGATAGACAGACAGATAGACGGATGGACAGACAGATAGACGCACGGACAGACAGATAAATGGACGGACGGACAGACAGATAAATGGACGGACGGACAGGTAGACGGACGGACGGACAGATAGACAGACAGATGGACGGACAGGTAGACGGACGGACAGATAGATGGACGGATAGACAGACAGATAGACAGATGGACGGACGGACAGACAGATGGACGGACGGACAGACAGATGGACGGACGGACAGATGGACGGACGGACAGGTAGACTGACGGACAGATAGATGGACGGATAGACGGACAGATAGACCAATAGACAGACAGATAGACGGACGGACAGACAGATAAATGGACGGACGGACAGACAGATAAATGGACGGACGGACTGGTAGACGGACGGACGGACAGATAGACAGACGGACAGATAGACCAATAGACAGACAGATAAATGGACGGACGGACAGACAGATAAATGGACGGACGGACAGGTAGACGGACGGACGGACAGATAGACAGACAGATGGACGGACAGGTAGACAGACGGACAGATAGATGGACGGATAGACAGACAGATAGACGGATGGACAGACAGATGGACGGACGGACAGACAGATGGACGGACGGACAGACAGATGGACGGACGGACAGGTAGACTGACGGACAGATAGATGGACGGATAGACGGACAGATAGACCAATAGACAGACAGATAGACGGACGGACAGACAGATAAATGGACGGACGGACAGACAGATAAATGGACGGACGGACTGGTAGACGGACGGACGGACAGATAGACAGACGGACAGATAGACCAATAGACAGACAGATAAATGGACGGACGGACGGACAGGTAGACGGACGGACGGACAGATAGACAGACGGACAGATAGACCAATAGACAGACAGATAGACGGACGGACAGACAGATGGACGGACGGACAGACAGATGGACGGACGGACAGACAGATAAATGGACGGACGGACGGACAGGTAGACGGACGGACGGACAGATAGACAGACGGACAGATAGACCAATAGACAGACAGATAGACGGACGGACAGACAGATAGACGGACGGACAGACAGATGGACGGACGGACAGACAGATAAATGGACGGACGGACGGACAGGTAGACGGACGGACGGACAGATAGACAGACGGACAGATAGACCAATAGACGGACGGATAGACAGATGGACGGACGGACAGACAGATAAATGGACGGACGGACAGATAGACCAATAGACGGACGGATAGACAGATGGACGGACGGACAGACAGATGGACGGACGGACAGACAGATAAATGGACGGACGGACAGATAGACCAATAGACAGACAGATTGATAGACGGACAGACAGATAGAAAGATGAAGAGATAGATAGAAAGACGGATAGACAGACAAAGCTGGGTCAGTTCCAGTTGAGTTACCCTATAGAAACTCAAATGACTCATATACTCTTGCGTCACATATTATTTTTAGCGCACACATAGTGTGGTCTGTTTAGACTAGAGTATATTAGGATGTTATGTAATATTCTGAATTTACATGATCTTTTCATGAACTTTATTTTTTGAGGTGTCATGTTAATGAGGAGAATATCTCTTCTTTATGTGTTTCTGTTACAGTGGCTGGCTGGCCACCATCACTTTCTTCAGCACTAATATTGGCTCTGCCGTTGTTATGCTGATTCCAACCATAATGTTCACTGCCGTGGCTGCTCTCTCGCTCATTGCCCTCACCAAGGTACCCATTATTGTTCCTCCATCATTATTGTTTTGAAAATAAACACATCTCACGATATTTCCTAAAATTCAAGCAATTGACCCTTTGCAAAACCCGCCCCGACAACCCATGCTCTCTCACGCCACACATCATGTTCTCCCGCAGTGAAAAATGCATCGCGGAGCAAAGAGGACTCTGACAACGTATGAGACAGTTTCATATTTAAAATATTGTAATTTTTAAAGCAGTTTAAACACTAAATACCGTATAGTGGCTCCTTAATGTGTCAAGATCCTTTAAGCGGCTCGTGAACCGATCATCTCTTCATACTAGTTCATTTACAGCATCAAATAAACATGAACAGACATCAGAAGGAATGTTGTTTCAAGCGTGGAAAGACGTGAGCACACACAATATTTCAAGATAAACACCGTTAATCTACTATAAGCTACTCCCTGACGGCTTTGTCGGATAAGACGGCGTATTCGTCGTTATCATTGGTTAGATCGCCTGTCAATCAAACTGTTTGCGACGGGTCAATTATTACGTTTTGCTTTGTGATATCGAAACAATGTTAATATTGTTTTTTGTTGATTTTAATATAATTTTTATCCTGCACAGAACCCATTTTCTCCTACTCATCTTTTTTTCCAGAGCAAAAGTTTATTTTAAAAAAAAAAATTACTTTAGTCAAAATATTTTAAAATATCTTTAATAATTTTGTTATTATTTAAATTTTTTAAATGTAATAACTAATTATAAGCTTACATATAACCACAATTTTAATATCCATGATTTCATAGCTCTATCATCTGTATGCCAACAATTGTCAAGCAAAGTATAAACTCTGTAGCAAAGGTGATGCTCAAATCGAAGCCCGTCTGTATATTAAACATCAAATATGTTCTGATGTGACTTTATTAAGGTCACACAAATGACTAGAATATGGTTAGAATATGTTATTAACAGAGCTGTGACGGTGGCAGTTTTTGGTGGTAATGGATCAACTAGCGGTGGTGGTGCAGTGGTTTGAGGGGGGAGGGTGTAAATGTACAATGGCATAAATTAAATACATTATGAAATATAAAAAAAAAAGGCTTAAACATCCGTTTTATAACAAATATGCGTGTTTATTTCAGCACTTCCATCAGTGAAACAACACTCCTGTTAAACACTGAAATAAATATCAGCAAATAATGGTAACCTAAATAATATTAGAGAAAGTGAAACTAAATTACCGGCGTGTGTGAAATGCATTATTCTCATAAACTTGACGTGCCTTACTAAATATAACAAGCACAAATAAAAAATTTTGATGAGTTATAGAATTTGACATGAAATTGTCCTTATATAGTACCATGCGAATATAGTAGTCGAATAAAAGGAAGGAATGGTTCTAATGCCCTGCGAAAACTGGTGAGACTTGAGTGAAGATTTGGCAAATGAAACGAGATTCCATGTCCAGTGGAATAACTCATGAAATAAAGTAAATAGGGTAAGATCAGGTGATCAGATAGCAAAACGGAATACAAAGCCAACAAATGGCTCTCATTCGGCACGAATCCAAATGTTTCCATGGTTGCGATGTAACATTTAATTTCCAACTCATTTCTAATTTCTATATTATTTCTTGTGTAAACAAATTAAGTTTGTTATGATAGTCACGTAAAACAGCATTCACATACAAAAAATGGCATACTAGTACTCAGCAAAGGGGATGTATCTGTAAAAATCCCAATATTATCTGTATCTGTATTTGGATAAAATTGGAAGTGGGCGTGGCTTTAACCGGAAGTTTGTCAAATTACTTGAGAAGACCGTGTTAAATGTAATTATATTTCTTTCGTGGTTATCATTTAACAATGACATTTTACCTTAAATTCATAGAAAGTCTATATATGACATAACATTTATTTCCATCAAGAGATGCATCAATTTTTGATCAAGATCTTGCATTGACAATGGAAGAATCTACTCCAGAACATTCCAAAGACTTTCAGTGAATTTAAGGTCTGGTGCCAGTTCATGTGTGAAAATGATTCTTCAAGCTCCCTCCCAACCGTTGTTTTACAATTTGAGCCTGATGAATCTTGGCTTTGTCCTCGTGGAATATGGCCATGATGTGTTATTAGCAATAATTATCCAGTCATAGACTTTTAACGGGTTAATTCTTCCAAAACTGAAAATTCTGTCATTAATTCCTCATCCTCATGTCGTTCTACACCCGTAAGACGTTCGTTCATCTTCAGAACACAAATGAAGATATTTTTGATGAAATCTGATGGCTCAGTGAGGCAATGAACACTTTCAGATGCCCAGAAGATACTAAAACATATTTAAAACAGTTCGTGGGAGTACAGTGCTTCAACCTAAATCTAGAATATTTTTTGTGGACCAAAAACACTAAATAATGACTTTTTAACAAAGTCTAGCGATGGCTGATTTCAAAGCATCAAAGTGATTCAGATCTGGTATCAAACTGCCAAAATCATGTGAACTATCGAAATTTTGAATCACTTTTGACGTAACGGAGCCTCATTTACTGACATCACATGACTTTGGCACTCCGAACCACTGATTCGAAACAAAAGATTTATAAAGATTTTGAAATCAGCCATCACTAGATATTGTTGAAAAGTCATTATTTAGTTTTTTTGGCACACAAAAAGTATTCTCGTCGCTTTATAATATTAAGGTTGAATCGCTGTACTCAATGTGCTGGCAATTGAGACTCACCGAGCCATCGGATTTCATCAAAAATATCTTCATTGGTGTTCTGAAGATGGACGAACGTCTTACGGGTGTAGAACGACACGAGGGCGAGTAATTAATGACAGAATTTTCAGTTTTGGGTGAACTAACCCTTTAAAAAGAGTCAGAGATGTGAACCATCAGTGCTAAAATTGCACATCCACCAGTAGATGGCGCTAAAAGCCTGTGTGAGTTGCATCTGGTCTCCACTTACTGAGACTAATTGTTTTTCAGTATTGGCTAGAGTTTGTACACTCAGCATCATTTTAAAAAGTGTACGTGAATATAATATGACCTACTACAAGCAAAAATGTGTAGTATAAAGCTGAGCATGAACTAACCCTTTTTTTAAATACGTATTATTATTATTCGGTAGAATTTGTCATTCATTTTGAAGCCATTATCTGTGGCTGAATAAGGTATTCGGGTGGCTTCGGGCGCATTACTGTTCTACCACCGCTGTGGAGAGTTGGAACTGGACAGCCCTAGTTATTAATGTCCTGAGCTATGAAAGCTCAACCTTCGAGCAATAAAATTTTCCTCTGTCTTAGATTCACAACTTCTACCGTGGCAGCGGAGGCAGCATGAGCAAGGCTCAGGAAGAATGGACCTCCGGTGCTTGGAAGAACCCTCACGTCCAACAGGCGGCACAGCAGGCGGCTATGGGGGCCGCCCAGGGGGCCGTGCAACAACAACAGTACTCGGCTGCACCGACCTACAACTATGACGACCCGATGTAAATCAGCCACAATGGGGGGAGGGGACAGAAACAGGGTGTTTGGGAGGGTGTTCCAATGAGATAAAGTCAGTACCAACTGGTAATTGGGGAGAAAGGAAAGATATATCGACCAATTTGAATTCAAACAGGTTCCCACCAGTACAATACATACGATTTTGCTTAAACTGTTTTCAAAGTGTGTGATAGTTTAAGGTTTTGCTTTTGGTATTTAGACCCCATAAATAGGAACGTATCAGTCTCGCCATGTGGTATTACGGCAGATTTAATGAACGGTTATGTAGTGTTTCTCCACTTATCGTATTTTAAACACTAGAGCACCAATAAGAAACATTCCAAAGCTTGTTTCTATAGTAAATAGATTCTCAGATGGTTGTCAGATTCGTCTCTGTGGTATTTGCAAGCCAGATGTATATTTTGATCGGCTGTTAGTATTCAAAAACACATTTTGACTATTTAGCAAACACGTCTTTACTCTCACGTCTTACTAATAAACGTTGGTTTTATGCACAAAGAGAAGAAAAGGTCAGCTTTCGTAAATAAATGGACTGGTATTTACTTGATCTCACAGATGAAAAGGTATAAAGCTTATAAACATTACATTTTTTTTCTGTTGAGCGCTTTGTCAAGTGCAAGTACAAAGAGAGTTTGTTTTGTCAAGTTGTTTTTGTTTCATTTTCTTTGAAGGTACAAAGAAAGCCATATGTTTACGTTGTTTTTAGTTGTTCTGTATTTTTTGTTTGCGTTAAAGGTCGTTTCACCTTTTGTTTTACCTCAGGATTTGTCTCATTTTAATGCCAATGTACTTTAGGCTAACGAAATCAATTAGACTAAATATTTGTACATGTACATTTTGTACGTTTGTACATTAGTTCAATTTATGCTCTCGAATAGAGTAAATATTTAATGTACACTTGGCCACAGGTTTGCACCCATTATGATCTAAATCTGCTGCATAGGTTTTAACGTTGTTCTTATTGGCATCACAGAAATCATAACTGTTGTTTTGCAAATAGTCTGTCAAATGTTGTTTTGAGACTGAATTTTAGTAATATCTGGCTTCTCTGTGGTTTATTCTCCACTGGGTTAAAGCCTACAACTAAACATATTATGAAGTAATATTGTCGCAAGTACAACATATATGCATTAGGGGTGTGACGAGACCCCTATCCCACGAGACACGAGATTGGGTTCACGAGACGAGATTTTTATAGTATTTTTAAGAAATCCTCAATAATGAAACGTATGAAGGGAAAATAGTCTTTTATTCAACTGAAAATCATAAAAATTTGGTGCATTTGGAAATCAACTTGTAATGCATGTCATTTTACTTCTATTTGAATGAATTATTTGCAGTAAAACAACATGCAAACACTGCTAAATGTTTTGCCACAAAATCAACCAATTGTATAGTTTCACATGAGAAATCTCACTGAACTTCTTTCTACAGATTGAACATAAATTAAACAGTATAAATAAAATAAACATATCAATAAAAAATTCAAATCACACTTTAAGTGTCACTTTAACTGCAGTACAAAGTTGACCATTTCCCAGTCACTATTGATTGTGTGGCTGTAACTGTTATAAAGCTCTGTGTTCACCGAGAAGTCCAACCGTCAGCAGTGATAGCGATGCTTTCTGCCTCTTTAGGGGCCGTTCACATATCGCGCCTAAAAAAGTGTGGAAAGCGCGGCCGCGTCGCTTCCTCCTTCTTTTGCAAGCGTTCGGGGCGTTCGGGATGTTTTCATCTCGCCGCGGCACCGGCGCGGCAGGAAAAAAACGAGCGCGCCGCACCGCGTGCGTGTCGCTTCCATTTTACGCGAATGAAAATGCGCGCGATATGTGAACGGCCCCTAAGAGTCTGTACAACCTTGGCCGAGTTTTCTTACAATGTTACACATTGTTTGTGTCTTGTGTGGTCTTCTTTCTACTGCAAAACCAAAATGTTTCCACACAAACGATTTGAAAGTGGCGGGGGCGTCTTCAATAATAATTTCACCCTCACACTGACAGCACGACGAGACAAATTTTCACCTCGACGAGAAATCTCGTCACGTTTTAATCTCGCGGTACGAGATCTCGTCACACCCCTAATATGTATGTTTACTCTTACAGGTTAAGTGATGTACAGTAGTACTGTTCTCCCAAAAATCATGTCCATTTGTGATTTTTCTCGACATATGCATCGACAAGCGATTTCTGTGTAAAATTCCTGAATTATGTAAATTTAGTAGTGCTGTCGAATCCATTAATCGCATCTAACCTAAAAAGTCGGCGTGTGCGTATACACACACACACACATATTTACAAACTGTGTTAGATGCGATTAATCGCGATTATTAGATTTGACAGCACTAAAATAGAGATTATTTAAAATCTTTAAAACCTGAGAAATTGTGGATTTGTAATATATAGTAGAGCATTTAGTTATATTTGTTGTTCCAATTCTGAATTTACAGTCTATCTATGTGGCGCTGGTTAGTGACGGTTGACTGTAGAACTGGGTCAAGGTTTAAGGAGTAGGTCTATAAAGAAAAGAAGGAATGAAATAGCTTAAAATATGTGTACAGTATATGTAATATGTCATCTCAATGTCCCTATCAAGGCTTGTAAAATACTTTTTAATCATTTCAAGAACTGTGAACCATTCAATACGCCCATGCAACGTGTGATCTTATTCATGGATGTTTGGGGAGTTTTTCTATGTACTCTTTTGCTTCTGTAAAGATCTTTTTGTTAACATTTTTGATAATGTGTGTATTTGAGTGTTTTAAGCGTAACTTGGTGGCTGCTTGGTACACGGTTGTTGAGCTTTTGGCAAGACGGGGCTTCCTGTGCAACGCTTGGCTGACGTTTCGTCCCTGATTGAAATCCATAATCCTGTTGCGCCCTCTGGTAGACTGGATGTATATAACTTCACCTGTTTGTTTTCTGACTGTCATCCAAGAAAACTTGGACAGAAGCAATATAGATATCTGTCAAGCATGATATGATTACATCAACAAGAATGTTATATTTCAGCCGCACCAGCAAAAGCTACAGTCACTGTCCTTTCCGAGACCCGCCATGTTCTTTTTGTGCACTGATCTTCATGCCTATGTATTCCAACAGTAGATAAAGCCTTGTTCATACTGTAAAGTTAAGTGAGTGGAAAGATGCCAGTAGACTAACATAAAACAGATAGTTGTCTTTGTATAGTGAGTTGTGTGTGGTGCTTGGTAAATTTGTGAACTCAACCAAACCTCGTGCCATGTGTGTGTGTGTGTGTGTGTGTGTGTAGATGTTAATTATTTTGTCAAGTCTAAGGTGGGATGTATTGTTGACTTGGAGACAAGAACTACAGTCTGGTACATTTTACAGGTTTCCGTTTTTATTTACTTCTTTTTTTTTTTCAGTTTTTGTATTTTTTTTTTTTCTTGAGTTTAATGGCCAAACATTTTTTTTAAAGATCAATTCAGCCATATTTTTCCCTTAGCTACAATGTTTAGTGTACTTAATTTGTAACGATTGCAATGTAAACACGTTTGGTTTCCTCAGAAAAACTTTTTTTTTAAAAAAATCAAACATTCATGCAAACATGAAGCTCAATAGTTGTGATTTTCTGAAGGTGGTTGTTTTTGAAGTTTGAGATGATTTTTTTTTTTTTTTTTTTGGGTTCAGTTTGTATTACTTTTATATTATTTTGTCTCTCCCTGATGGATAATAAACAGATAATGTTTATTTTGTGTCTGAGTCTTTATAGTGAGCTAAAACTAAAATAAAACCCCATTTTTATTACTTTAATAAAATTTTTAAAAAAAATAACTGAAATAAAATACAAGAAAAACCTTAAACCTGTTTTATTTAATCCTGTTGCCGAGTTTTAAAATAAAAAATTGAAATAAAAATGCCAAAAAACAACAAAATTACCAAAAGTTTAAAATGTAAATACTAAATGTTAAAATAAAAAATAATTCGAAATATCAACATAAACTATAATTGTCACAATGATACTAAATTAACACTGAACCGTTAAACACACATTTTAGATATTAACTGATATAGGCCTATGTAATCCACTTGCATGTATTCCACTATACTATGTTTTGCATAAGATGAAGTCTTCAGAACACAAATTAATATATTTTTGATGAAATCCGATGGCTCAGTGAGTCTCTATTGCCAGCAAGATAATGAACACTTTCAGATGCCCAGAAGGTACTAAAACATGTTTAAAACAGTTGATGTGAGTACAGTGGTTCAACCTTAATATTATAAAGCGACAAGAATACTTTTTATGCGCCAAAAAACCCCAAAATAACGATTTTTCAACAATATCTAGTGATGGCTGATTTCAAAACACTGCTTCGAAGCTTTACGAATCTTTTGTTTTGAATCAGTGGCTCGGTTCGCGTATCAAACTGCCAAAGTCACGTGATGTATTGAACTTTTGAAACCCTTATGACGTAACGAAGCCTCGTTTACTGAAATCACGTGACTTTGGCGCTCCGAACCACTGAGTCAACACAAAAGATTCGTAAAGCTTTGAAGCAGTGTTTTGAAATCACTAGATATTGTTGAAAAGTCGTTATTTTTTTTATTTTTATTTTTTTGGTGCACAAAGAGTATTCTCGTCACTTTATAATATTAAGGTTGAATCGCTGTACTCAATGTACTGGCAATTGAGACTCACTGAGCCATTGGATTTCATCAAAAATATCTTAATTTGTGTTCTGAAGATGGACGAAGGTCTTACGGGTGTAGAACGACATGAGGGTGAGGAATTAATGACAGAATTTTCAGTTTTGGGTGAACTAACCCTTTAAAAAGAGTCAAGAGATGTGAACCATCAGTGCTAAAATTGCACATCCACCAGTAGATGGCGCTAAAAGCCTGTGTGAGTTGCATCTGGTTTCCACTTACTGAGACTAATTGTTTTTCATTATTGGCTAGAGTTTGTACACTCAGCATCATTTTAAAAAGTGTACATGAATATAATATGACCTACTACATGCAAAAATGTGTAGTATAAAGCACAACGTACTGGATCCCACAATGCAATGCTCTCGTCTTGCCATTTCATCTTGACTCATTATTTGACTAAACGGACAAAATACAACACATTTTTACATAAACTGGGGAACAAAAAGCAAAAGATTCTGCGGTAATAACTTGATTCTTCTCAGTGAACTAAACAGACATGTGGTGACCACTTACTACAGTTTGAAAGAACGAGCATATCTTATTTATGACATTTCATTTAAAACACTTAAGTTTCATTCAGTGAAAAGACTACATGAAATCAGGAGCCTTGTTTTGTGTCAGTCTTTTCAAAAAAAAAAAAAAAAAAAGATTTTAAATGTGAGACAAGCAAATTACTAAAAACCTGAGCTGGCATTTTGTTTCAATCAGTAGTGATTTAAACCATCACCATTTTGAGGTGGGCTACTGTAATAAGTTCCCTCCAACAGCTAGTACTTATACCTTAAATGCATGCATGAATTGCCACACATGCATTAGTTTTCCATTTCTTTCTGCAAATCTCAAAAGCTCAGCAGGTATTCCTCATTTCTAACTTTTAATAAAACGGAGCACTTCAAATGCATTTTAGTGCCCGTGAACCTTCAAAGTGTCAAGTAGTGCTTGAACATGCTAATTTTGCGCCACAATACCGTCGTTTTTGCCCATTTTACAGTCCGCAAGGCAAAAATTGCCCCCCCAAAAAGTAGTAGTACACCTCTCCCCAAGATGTCTCACAATTTTGACTTATCATAAATGTTCATAGCACAAATGACTGTGTTTTGTTTAACACTTTTCCTCTCTGCTTTCATCTCAAATTGTATCTGTTATTCAAGATGACTGTTTTGGCACCGTATGCCTGAATACACAATTCAGACGATTGCTTGTTTTGCGCGAATCGTTCTCATCAGTGTTCCCAGCAGAGACACCTAAGAAATAATGAGGGCCTTTGTTTGGGACAAGCCTCGCAGGATGTTTTGAAGAATCATTATAGAGAGGTAAATTAGAATTTCAAACTTGCTGACACAGTCCCCCGGTCGATTCGTGATTTGAAGAAAGCAACAGGAAAATGAATAGAGGAGGCTGAAGCATCTTTTCCGCATAATTATGCCAGGGCGAGCGCTTTCCCGATGTACTCGCGTCTGTCTTCCATTCATTACCGATCTAAATGGGATAATCTGGTCCACTTCTATTGCTGCAGAGCCGTCGCATTCACGATTCACGAGCCTGCACTGCAACACTGAATTGAATTAATTTGGTTCCCCAACTGAGGAGGAAAGTGGTTGAAAAGATCTGAGCGGAGAGCGAGCTTGGAAGTGTACGTGAATTAATGTGTTTGTCGGAAGTAGGATGGAAGTGACAGGACAAGGGTGAGTGGGACTAAAGGGTAGTAAGTAGGGTAGCAACTATGAAAGAGGAGGGAAGAGTTATGGAAGAGAGATCATAGGAAATGAATGCGAGTGTTTGAGGGCGAGTGACTGAGGGAGAGAGAGAGAGAAAGGGAAGGGGGAGGTTTCCTAAGTGCTTGAGAATCAGTGACTGATAGAGGACAACATTGCAAGAGAGGTGTTGAGCATGCATCCGTCTCTAGTGTTATCTGTGCATGCTCAGATGGGGTAGGAGATACGCTGCACAGTACGGGCACAGTGGGAAAAGCCTGGCAACTCTGCGGAAGCTTTTTATAGACATATGGAGAACCAAATGGCATCAATTTTGCACCAAAGCCACAAAAGCCATGAGAAGACAAGCTACTGAGTCCTGCCTGATTTCTGGTGTGGGTTAGCTGAACTGGATGTCCGGAACTCTGTTTGTCTAAGAGAGATGGTTCTTCCTCTCAGGATCTGTCAGGATCGCCTCTGAGAGAAGCAATTTTTGGCTCGTCCTCCCAGGTGTCACAACGGATGCGTTCTTTTTCCGCCTGCTCGATTGGCGATGTGACTTGTTCTTACTATTCTTAGCGCACTATTTGGACACATATTTTCTTCACAGCAATGGCTCCTGTACTGAAGACTTTCTCTTCAATGTGAAATCGTCTTCATAAGTGGGAGTGGGATTGCAATGGAGGATGTATATATAGATGTGGAGAAACTGAAAAGATTCACAGATGACTTTTGGTATGTCACAAACCTCTCAAAATAGAAACTCAAAAGGGTGTTTTACTTATTTATTTTCTGGCTGTCTGAAGAACAAAGGTTCTTTCATGCCAAAAACGATACCATTTGATTTCATTTTAACATCATACGGCAAAGATCAAAGCTTTGCTGAGAGCAGTTTGTTGCAGTGCTGAAACTTTTCCAATTTTCTTGATGATGCCCTTTTCCTTTTTAGAAAGTTTTCGTTTTGAATTCCCTGAGAAATACTAGATGTTCCTGGACTGAGATCAAAGTTTTCTAATATCAGCAGTGCCACAAACATCTAGGCTAAGATGTTTGGACAAGACAATGGGGCTTGTATGAAGATAGGTTTAAACAACACTGTGGTGGGCTTCAGACATGAAGTCCAGTGTCCTGTCCCCTCCTGGCTGCCGCTGCTGCTGTCATCCCCATGTGAAGGATGTTTCACGGCACAGCACTAGGACCATCTGAACCGAGCAAGAGCCCTGACCGGAGAGCAGAGATCCGCAGGCACATTAAGATGGTCATGGAACAACTGGAGGAAGTTCTCGCTGAGCTCAAGGACGTGGCAAAAGAACTCCGGGAGGTAAAGCACACACTTTGGGGTTAAGGGATCGATCGAGAAAAAGTTGATTTGAACAGTTTGATGATGAGATCCAGTAACCAAAATGTTTTAACCCATGGGTGTCCAATCCTGCTCTTGGAGGGCCAATGCCCTGCAAAGTCTAGCTCCAACCTAAACTCTGCAGCATAGTGGCCCTCCGCGAGCAGGATTGGACACCCTTTTTTAAACCCCACAAGGGGCGATCTACAAGCTACCACTATTGTGCCCTTGAGCAAGGCACTGATCTCTGCACTGTACTTTTATTGTACCAAACATACTTTATGCAAGTACGCAAGTGCTTCTTGCTATGAATGATTGATTTTGTGAATTTCTGCATTCTGAAATTTTCTGAAAACAATAATGCAACGCAAGTATGCATTCACATTCTCAAAGTTGCTTTACCATTGTAAATGTTGTTGACATGTTTGTAAGTAGCAACCTGAACAAAGAACATCCTGTTTAAATGGATAGTTTCCCCAAAAATGAAAATTATCCCATGATTTACTTACCCCCAAGCCATTTTCTTTCAGACAAACACAGTCGGAGTTATATTATAAAGTATCTCGGCTCTTCCAAGATACGTTATAAGGGGAGTGAATGGTGCTCATGATTTTGAAGTTCAAAAAAGTATATCCATCTATCATAAAAGTAATCCATACGGCCCTTAAGGGATAAATAAAGGCCTTCTGAAGCATAGTGAGTTTATGTAAGAAAAATATCCATATTTACAACTTTATAAACTATAATAACTAGTTTCCAGGAAAGATGTGACTTACGACCTACTCATACGTTCTTCGTCATATGTCGTAGCGGTAAGAGTACGCTTACACCATAAGTCGACTGGTGTATAGATGTTTGCCGGAAGCTGGTTCCCAGACAGCAACATAGTGTGGCCCAGATCCGGCCCAGATCTGGTACATGTGGATTTTATTGTGGTCAGATTTGGGCTGGGAACTATGTGGCTGTCAGGGTTGTTATAGTTTATAAAGTTGTAAATATGTATATTTTTCTTTAAAAAAAAATGCATTGCTTCACTTCAGAAAGCCTTTATTAACGCCCTGGAACCGTGTGGATGACTTCTATGATGGATGGATGAACTTTTTTGGGCTTCAAAATCGTGAACGCCATTCACTACCATTATAAAGTTTGGAAGAGCCAGAATATATTTTAATACAGCTCCGATTGTGTTTGTCTGAGAGTCATACACACCTAAGGAGACTTGAGGGTGAGTAACTTATGGGATAATTTTCATTTTTGGGTGAACTATCCTTTTAGTGGCATTGACTAGGCATGGACGTGTCCAGTCCTGAAGGGCCACTGTCCTGCAGAGTTTAGCTCCATCCCTAGTCAAAACATATCCAAAGTCTCCAGAATTGCTTAAAAGGTGTTTCTGATTAAGGATGAAAGTAAAGAGTGGCCCTCCAGAACCAAAGCTGCCCATGCTATTGGGGTAGTCGTGGCCTAGTGGTGAGGGAGTCGGGCTTGTAATCTGAAGGTTGCCGGTTCGATTCCCATGCCGACAGGAATTGAAAGTGGGGATTGTGAATAAACAGCACTCTCTCCACCTTCAATACCATGACTAAAGTGCCCTTGAGCAAGACACCTAACCTCTAATTGCTCCCCTTGTAAGTCGCTTTGGATAAAAGCGTCTGCTAAATGATGAAAATAAAAATAAAATCCCTCGCATAGACATATGAAGGTAACTCATCTCAGTAACACAGGAACAATGGGACTGCAATCTTTCAATGCACTGGATATGGGCATTAATGTTTGCATACTTTCAGACTTTGGTTCAGACCACTGAATGACCGAATGACTACTGAATACTTGCTAACATACGCAAACCAATAGACACAAATACAGTGGGTGTGTTTCATAATCATGCACAAGGTCACAAACACATCCATGCCCCTGTGATACGTCCACCTAGAGGCTGTTGACTGGACAGCTTGTCAGCCAAACAGCAACCAACAGATAGATTAACAAGGAGAGAGACTTGCAGGATGACACCCCCCACACACACGCAATGACATCCCATACAAGCAAGATGTCATCTGTGATGCCTAATTATCACCCGGCGAATCAGACAATGGGCCGACATGTGCGGGAGCGCATCTGATTTCCTCATTTTCTCACCTGTCAACGTCGCATCTCTTTTGCAGTTATCTCCCTTTGTGCTGGGCGACTGCTTTCAGCATTATGTGAGAGGACATCTCCTTAATTAATCTCTTTCCTCGGGTGGATATCTATCTGCCTCATTACTGTCACTGAGTCCATGAGTGTCCCAGACTGGCATTTGTCTCATCATCTCAGTCACAGCTCCTCTGGATTTGTCTCATTTGTCTCCTTGGCCAAGTTCAGGCATCACCGGTAGCTCTGCCGCTCTTGCCTGAGTTAACACCTCCATCTGTCACTCACACCTTGCAGCAGATCTTATTGTTACTACTGACATCTTGTTATGGTTATTAGTTTTGCCACATGCTCATCTATCTTTCAGCTGGCTCTTATTCCATGGATAACAGCCAAATATTTATCACAATTCTGAGTTCTTTGCTACCAAGTGTAACTGCTCACGCCTTTGCTCAATCTATGAACACAGAGTTATGCAGATATCTAAAGTTCCTTTCATGTTTGTGTAATTGAATATTTTGGCAAATTTGATCATGCTTTCAGCTAGCAATAAAAGTATAGTACTTTCAGATCCATTTAACACATTTTATCATGTTTAAATCCTTTGCACATAATTCCACTAATTTCCCGCCAAAAACAGCACTTACGCAGATCCTGCCTGGGCCTTCTCTATTTTCTATCGCATCAAATAGATATCTATACAATAAAATGTAGTTTGAAAAGAGATAAACAATTTTAATTGGGCTGACTTTTATTTTATTTTTATTATTTTCAGTACAATGGTGTAAACAACACTGATGGGAAGATAATGTTGATGTTGGTTGGTTTTGAGCTTCAAGTAGCCAGGGTACACTTTTGAAAAAGTATTTAGTGAAGTTTTTTTTTTTTTTATTAACTTTTGCAGTGTAGCCTAGCTGTTTTTTTTTTTTCAAAAGAGTAGCTTGACTACTACTAGCTTACACACTACTCTAAAATACATTTAAAGGGTCACTGTCTCTTTAATATATGACCACCCAAGTAGTAATAAACATTGTAAATCATAACAAATAATTATTAAAATGTTACTTCTAAATGCTCTCTGAACAAATGTTTTGAAAATGTTTTTTATCGGTTATGTGCATATTAAGGGAATATTCCATTTTTATCATGTTCTCTGAAAGTTCTGAAACAAGTATTAACATTTAAAAAAAGAACATAAGATGTTGAATGAATATTCTATAAATGTTACTGGAAGAACGTTTGTTCATAACGTTGAGAAAACCTTGACAGAACATTTGTTAAAGTTCTGAGACTGTTCCCGTTAGCTGGGATAGTATATACCTTGAATGGAATGTAAGCTTTTTTGGATAAAAACATCTATATATAAATATAGACAGAAATGATAATATGATTATTTTGAGATCAAATAAATGTGGAAGTCAGCAATGCATGATGAAAAATGTATGAGAGACTCTGTGTCTGAATCTAATAGTTTCTATCAGATGTTTTGGAGGCTCCAGCCAGCCTCCAGGTAAAAATCAATCGCTAAAGAAGCCGATGGCAATGGGTCTGTTTCTTACTGTTTTTAAATCAAGCGTCCTCTCTCAAAATGTTTAAATTGGTCAAATGCTTGTTCTGACTCACTCTCTGTTTATAAGCCTTCTGGGAGAGTTTGGCAATTATCTGACTCCAAGACCCGGGGTTCTGCAGGTGTGATGACTGTGAGACAAAGCGGATTAAAAAAAAGTAACTTTTTTTTTCCCCCACCAGCGACTTAATTAGATTTAGATAGGAGATTTGAAAAATCCCTTAAATTGACTATTTGTCCTTTGGTTTTATTTGTCCTTTATTATAAATATAACTTTTATAACTTCTTTATTTTCTAAAACATCTGTTATACATTGTTATAGTTCAGAATAGAAATGAATAAATGTTTTGAAAAATGTGGTGATAATTATATACACAAATGAAATGATGGTGCCAGTCATGATCTTGCTTAGAAAATACCGTTTTATTTTACATGGAGAGGGTTGCCTCATGTCATTTACGTTAGATTTTTGCATTTGGCCTATACTTATCCAAGTAAACTGACATTGCATTCAAGTTATACGTTTATGCATCATGTGTACCGTGGGATTCGAACCTGTGCCCTGCCCTGCCCTTGGGTAGAGGGGTTACAATGGTGCCGTGACCCGGATGGGAGTGAATGTACTAACGCTAGTAGTTGCTGTGCGAGTAAACCTCACTCCTCTGACCTCAAGAGGGTTGCAGCTTTTAGCCTTCTTGTTAGAGCGTCCGACTCTCATGCCAGAAGACCCGGGTTCGAGACCCGCTCAGAGGGTAGAGGGGTTACATTGGTGCCGTGACCCGAATGGGAGTGAGTGTACTAACGCTAGTAGTTGCTGTTCGAGTAAATCTCACTCCTCTGACCTCAAGAGACGCTCTACCTCAGGTAGAGGGGCTACATAGTACAGATGCGTAACATAGTTGTGCACTTAAAATTGACTACTTGCACTTTAACATATACTATAAAAGTGTATTCTAAAAGTGGACCAATTTATTCCCAAGCAGTATTGAAATAGTACACTTACAAGTTTACTACGAGTACACATGGATATTAGTATACTTAAAGTATACTTAAAATATACTTCAAGATTGCTTAAGTATACTTCATAAAATGAACTTGAAGTATACTTCTTTTTCGTAAGGGTGTTACTAAGCTACAGAAACGTGTGCCAGTAGCCACTTGTTATGAGCAGTGCCTCCTACGACATTCATGACACTTGGGAAATTCCATAGGTCAGCATTTCTGCTTTGCAAGGTGTGCATGGCTCCTTATGTCATACTTGGACAAACTCCACAATGTTGGAATTTTTCAGCTGGTCTCTGTCGAGCAGCACTCTGATCTCCGATCAGTTAGCGTGTGGATGGCAGGAATGCATTAAACATGAACTGTCAGCGCACATCAGGGCTCAACCCCACGAGAGATGATCCAATACCTCCTCCAGACAGGACCTTTCAGTGGAGTCGTAAAATGTATCTCTCTGATAACCGCACAGCGCTTATCATACTTGGCAGTGTTCGATATATACTCGTGAATACAGTACATTATGTTTGTACAGTCCTTACTTGTCTGCATTGCAAAAAGCTTGGCATTGTTTACGTGTTGTGTGCGCTTTCGAGCAGCAGGTGCGGCGTGAATGAATATTTGAGCTGTTGAATGCCTGTCATTTGGGCTTTTCCTGTTTACATTTGACTGCTCATTACCGAATCCCAACAGCCAAAAGCCTGTGGCTTGCCGCCGAATAGCCGATCTGCTATATTATAAACACTCATACTGCCACATCCTGCAATTGAATGCGATGAGAAAGTTTGACAGCAGCAAAGCACTGAGCTCATTGAAATGAGAAGCAGCGCATAAAAGAACAAGCTGTCATTAATAACTCAGATATTTTAATTCAAACGCAGTGCTTTATCATCAAAATCCAAATCAAGCAGAACTGCATCATAAATAGTACACTTAGCTGCTTGATATTGACGAAAGGCACATAATGAGTTTGCAGCGTAGTCATGTGATTGAAATCGCAACTGCATCCCATCATATATAATCATATACGTATGTTACATAATCTGATTAAAATCTACAGACAGACTCTCTGATCAAAGAGGCTTCCATCTGTGGGATCGCTACTCCTGTGCTCTGTTTTGTCTCTGAATTGTGTGCACCAGCTTTGAGACCCTGTTCAGAAAAGGAGCTGGGTAAAGCAAGAGAAGGAATATTGATAAGCGTACGGTTGAGTTCTTATGTAAGACGCAGTTACTAGCACAGCAGGAGGACAAATTCCCTTCAGCACAAACAGATATTAAATATTCCAATGCCAGTGGGTGAAATTGGGGTGAGATGGGGGAATATAGATGGAAATGATAGACAAATATATATGTACACATATGCATGCATATATATATATATGTGTGTGTGTGTGTGTGTGTGTGTGTGTGTATGTGCATATATATATATCTGGCATAACATTATGACCACTGACAGGTGAACTGAGATATACGAAGTGAGGTGGGATATATTAGGCAGCAAGTGAACATTTTATCCTCAAAGTTGATGTGTTAGAAGCAGCAAAATTGGGCAAGCGTAAGGATTTTAGAGAGTTTTTACAAGGGCCAAAATGTTAATTGTTCATTCATAATGCTGGTTCTGATAGAAAGGTGTCAGGATACAAATTGCATTCTGGCACAGACACACATTCTGCACAGTTTGTTGCGTATGGGGCTGTGCAGACGCAGACCAGTCAGGTGCCCATGCTGACCCCCTGTCCACCGCTGAAAACACCAACAGTGGCCACGTGAGCATCAGAACTGGACCACGGAGCAATAGAAGAAGGTGGTCTGGTCGGATGAATCACATTTTCTTTATCACGTGGATGGACGGGTGTGTGTGCGTCTCTTACCTGGGAAGAAATCAAACCGGCGGTGGCAGTGTGATGCATATATATATATATATATATATATATATATATATATATATATATGTGTGTGTGTGTTGATTTTGTTTTTGTAATAATTTACCAAAACCTAGTTGTTACTTGAAAATTTTTTCCCCCCCTTTTACTTGTCGTTCTCTTTGTCAGCCAATTTAACATAGTGAAGAGCCTGTCTGTGCACAAGTAAAATTGATCCATTTGAAAATGATGTTCAAAGAAATATATTTTATTACATAACAGGAGATGGTTGCAACATTTTACTTTGTCTATTCAAGTGTAAATTGATGTTCAAGTGTAAATACATATATTAGAATATAGTGTAAATACATATATTAACATATGTACGCATGTTACAGCAGCGTGGATGGGTATAGCTGACAGATATGGGTATATTGTATTAAAATTTGGCTTTCCGAGACAAACGGTCTCTGAGAAACTCATGGAAATGCAAAAAGTGTTGCAACCGTCCTCACTCTCACCTATTTATTATAAATGTATTTATCTGTGGACTTCATTATTTTTTTTAATTCATGCGCCCTCATAATCATTCATTAAAATATCTTCCCCTCCCTCTTGCAGCGACATCTCTTCTTTGATGACACGAGGGCGGGACAATGAGATCAATTTCTTATGGTCAAAATGCACTCAGATCAAAATAGTGAAGATACGACTATTGCCACTTCAATGCTGAGTTTAAAAATAATGTAAAAGAAAGAAGGTCAAACACAAGTTTGATGACAGAATATTCATTTTTGAGTGAACAAAAGCTTCAGACAGAGCTATTTCCCAATTTTTGATTATTCCTTTTTCTCTTTTTCCATTCAGGTTGTGGCCCAAATTGACAAGTTAACAGCAGATATCGACCTTGACTCAGAGGATGACCTGACACTAGTGTGCCACAGCGAGGACCGTGGCGACCTCTTGCACAACGAGACGTTATCCGACAAACTTTTACTGCACAGTCCTCTCCGTAACCCAACCACAGCTAAGAAGCAAGAGTTAGACCTCTACCGCAGGAGCTGTGGAGACTTACCTGCCCTCAATGGACCATTAAAGGCCGCAAACAGACCTAAAGCCTCCTGCTGGCTCTTTGGATCGGGAGGAAGGATCCATTCTTATGACAAGACGCTATATCATGCTTTGTGCTGTGATGATGACGATTGCGATGAAGATAGAGGGGGAATGAGATCATCGAGGCTGTCGTCCACAGATTCTGTGTTTTCATCTTCGCCTCCAAGGTTTCTGACGCCCAGTTGTAAACGTAAGACTTACTCCAGCCCAGACTCGAAAAAAAGAGCCCTCCGTAGCTGCAGTACGCAAACTGTTTCTGATAAAGGCACACAAACTCACTTCCCATATATTCCAGCCAAGCAAAGATCTTCAAGTGACCACAAGAACTGAAACATCTGCAAGCATCCCAAAAACTCACCAAAGGAATTCACCAAAAAATTAAACATCTGTTATTATGTTTCATGCTCATGCTGTTCTGAAACCAGGACTTTCTTTGTTCTGTGGAACGCAGAAGGCGAATTTTTATTTTCGATAAAATAAAAGTGAAAGAGAACTAGGGATGTGAAGGTGCATAATGAAAAAAAAAATCACTCATTCAAAATCAGTCAAATTTTGAAATAATTAAGTTTTTTTATTAATGTCTGCATTTATTTAAAAATGAAAAAATACAGTAAAACTTAAATAATGTGACATTCTAAAAATTCCCTTTGTCTCTGTTTCATGGACTCTTAATTTGATTTGCAGTCATATTTAATCTCACTTTTTGAATGGAAGTGTGTCATAGTTTCCACTAAAATGGAAAAATATAGCAACAAAAATGGTTTTCATATTAATGTTTCCTAAGCAGCAAATCAGCCTATTAGAATGATTTCTGAAGGATCATGTGACACTGAAGATTGCAGTAAGGATGCTGAAAATTCAGCTTTGATCACAGGATATAAATTGCATTTTAAAATATAACCAAATAGAAAACAGTTATTTTAAATTGTAATAATATTTCACAATATTACTGTTTTTATTGTATTTTTGTTCAAGACTTCTATCAAAAACATTTTAAAAAAAAACTGTAATTATGCCAAACTTTTGACCGGTAGGGTATTTGTTGGTTTGGAGATAAAAATTGTAGTTAGTCTTCAACAAAAATCTTGTTTGGTGCATTCATAAGAGAAGTAACGATTTCTGATGTTTTTTTGATGAATTGGTTGATTTACTTGAATGAATGATTCCATCTTGAGCTACTTTTACAATATTTTAATATACTTTCACGGTGCCGTCATGTCCTTTTTAAAGCTTTAGTCCAAATTCATTGCAATTAATGGAAAAGAGCGACCAGTACTTTATTCAAAATATGACCTTTGTGTTTAACAAAAGAATGAAAGTCATTGGAATGGCATGAGGATGAGTAAATGAGAAGATTTTTCATTTTGGGCTGAACTAATAGTTTAAATTAGTTTTTCAACTGTGCAATCTGTATTTATGAAATGTTTAAGTCGATGCTTATGATAATGAATTACTGTCATGGAAGAAATCTCTGTTCTCATGGAGTTTGCGAAAAAAAAAAATTAAACATTGTTTTGATTCATTATATGAGGCATTATGCCAATATCGGAACAATCATGCATCTCGGCAGAACATTAACACCCTTCTGAAGCCCCCTAACGAGTGAGAATTGCACCCACACTGCGCAGTAAATAGACAGTTAAATTAAGCGAGTAGTGCACTTGCCCAAAGAATTACTGGAATATAAATAACGTGCTTTATATTAGGCACTTTATTCTAAAAAAAACCCCAACAAACAAGTAAATTGTTAATAAAATGATGAATAAAACTTTCTGGCAGACGCTTTATTCCGAATCATCTTCCTCTCACTAGGACATTGATTAATAAGTAACTGTTTTTCCTGTAATGAATGCACAAATTTACCATGGCTATGAACAAAGATAGAAATGAACAAAATGACAGAAAAGCTTTTTACAGTGTTTAAAGAAGATCCATTTGTTACTGGTGGTTGCTAAAGTTCATATTTGCATATAAGGCTCATATAGGATCATTACTGCCATAATTAGGTTTAATGATTCGAACAATCCTCTAACTGTATTACATTTTGCAGCTCACTCTGCACTGTTTGTGCTACAGACATGATATCCGAGATACTGCGGCTTATTGAGGAGAAGTGTGTTATTACTTTTCCATGTGATTAGACTTTTGCCTTGTGAACCATAAAACTGGTAAAAATATTCATAGTCTTGGTAAATTTAGATACTAGAATATCTTCTTTTACAAGAATGAAAGTTTTGGACCAGTGAGAAACCACTTACTTACTTAACGTTCTGGTAACGTTCTCTCAAAGTTACGAACAAACGTTCTTCACGTAAAGATAACAGTTCCAACAAAAGATACAACTTAGCTAAGTGTGTCGTAAAGGGGCATTAAGTTGCAACATACGCACTACTAAATTTTTGGTAACACTTTAAAATGCTGTTCCATCATTAATGAATATCTAAATTTATTAATAACTAATTTGTTAATTACTTGAATGTTAATATTGTGTCACTCATTTATTATTAAACGCTTTATTTGGAGGTTTATCAATTTTTTTTTTTATGTTTTACTTGTTACTTTTGAATGTTCTCTAAACGTTCTGAAACGTTCCCATAATGTTTGTAAAATGATTAAATGGAATGTTTCCTTAACATTCACACAACCAAAAACTAACACTTCTAAACAATAAAAATAACTTAATGGGAATATTAAGCCTAAAGTATACTTCAGCCGTCCACATTCTGAGATGGTTCGTGTACTGTCCGTGTGATGTCATTTTCATCATCGGGAAGGTCCAGTTTTCGTGTCTGAACGGAAAAGGTGGATGTTGAGATAGAAGAATCCACTAGGTGGCAATATGCAGTTGTCGAAGAAGAATGTGATACTAAACAATATGCTGTTCCAAGAACAGTAAACAAAGCAGAATATAATTATTGATCTTGATTCCTCTTCAGGTTGGTGGAGAGCTCCTGCGCAAGTGGAGGAGTTCAAGTATCTTGGGGTTTTGTTCACGAGTGAGGGAAGGAAGGAGCGTGAGGTTGACAGATGGATCGGTGCAGCTTCTGATGTACCGGTCTGTCATGGTGAAGAAGGAGCTGAGCTGCAAGGCGAAGCTCTCGATTTAGCGGTCAATCTACGTTCCTACTCTCACCTATGGTCATGAGCTTTGGGTCTTGACCAAAAGAATGAGATCCCGGATACGAGTGGCCGAAATGAGCTTTCTCCGCAGGGTGGCAGGACGCTCCCTTAGAGATAGGGTGAGGAGCTCGGTCACTCGGGAGGAGCTCAAAGTAGATCCGTTGCTCCTTCACATCGAGAGGAGTCAGCTGAGGTGGCTCGGGCATCTGTTTCGGATGCCTCCCGGACGCCTCCCTAGGGAGGTGTTCCGGGCTTGTCCCACCGGGAGAAGGCCCCGGGGAAGACCTAGGACACGCTGGAGAGACTATGTCTCTCGGCTGGCCTGGGAACGCCTCGGTGTCCCCCCGGAAGAGCTGGAGGAAGTGTCTGGAGAGAGGGAAGTCTGGGAATCTCTGCTCAGACTGCTGCCCCCGCGACCCGGCCCCGGATAAGCGGAAGAAAATGGATGGATGGATGGATGGATCTTGATTCTAAACTGTTTGCAATTGGCGTGATTTTTTTCCCCCAAACCAGTTCAGCGTCAATCTCACCCTGGAGCAAATTATAAACATTTCATTGGTCATGTCAATCACAGTAACGATTGCCTACACCCAACCCTAATCCCTAAACTTATCCGTCACTGAAGCCTCAGCCAATGAAATTGGTTGCAGGGGGATTTCCGCTCGGGAAAAAATCGCACGTAGCAATTGTACATGCGTTGAACTCGTCCATCCGCACTCATCCGTAGTTGAGTGTCCTTTGAAAGCTGTCCAGAAACGACTGTGTGTGAGAAGTATCTCCAGCGCTTTAGCAAAACAGTCTTACAACATAGTTTTATAAGCTGGGAACAGCATAGCAGAATGCTAAAAAACTTAACAACCAAATAACAACGCCCAGGCAACTACCACTCTCATTTTCTTTAGAAAATGTATAAATCTGATTATATTTTTACGGCTCTAAATAACTTTTGTGGTCCTCTGAAAAAAGAAAGAAAAGTTTCAAAAGACATGGCTGAGAAAATAATGATGTTTTTTTTTTTTGACTACTGTCCCTTTAAGCTTCGTTTTATAAGGATAAAAATGCCCAGCAGTGTCTGTAATCATAAGTGTAGACAGTGTAGCAGGGTCAGACGGAGGAAATTAATTAAGAGACAACACTCACTGTCCATAGTGTCAAACACATTAGCCGTGCCGTATCTGAACTTTGACACTGCGGGCCCATTCCTTCAAAATACCTCACAAGGCCGTGATCTGAGTTCATCTGTCAGTGTGAGTGAGGTAATTTAATTGGAGTCTAAATCATAAAGCTTTACCTCGGGCCCATTTCAGCTGGAGAAGTTTGTTATGCAATCATCTGTAATAAAAAGCCAATCATTTAAACTGCCTTCAAGGACACTGTGCAGTTCTTTTTATGGAATACCATTTAATCCTTTATACAAGTAGAGACCAATTATAACTAAGGCAAACATGAGGTTGAAGATTACAGTTTAGATGAACAGTGCACTCAAAAAATTTAAATGTAATTTTTTTTTGAGTTTTTAGTATTTTGGTTCATGTGGTAACATTAAACTGGAATTAATATTATTTTATTAATATATTAATATATTTTTAAATTATTTTATTTATATTAATCATAAGACAGTCTCAACCTGACTTCATTTGTTTTGTTAATATTTTTAATTGGATTTTTTTTTTTCATTTTGTTTGATGTTTTGGTAATTTTCAGACAAAAAAAACAACTGCACACTTTCACAATGTTGCACACTGCTTACAGAATATTGACTTTTAAACCAAAAGATATATCCTTCCCCCTGTTCATATTGTTCTTGTCACATTTATTTTCACTGAGAGGTGACTGTTATGACCACAGCCATTTTGTGTCTTTGGGCTGCACACATGATGGCTCCAGCCCCTGACCAGGGTCCAGTGCAGACTCCAGCCCCTGAAGAGAGTACAGTGAAGGCTCCAGCCCCTGACCAGAGTCCAGTGAAGGCTCCAGGCCCTGAACAGAGTCTAGTGAAGGCTCCAGCTCCTGACTTGAGTCCAGTGAAGCCTCCAGCCCCTGACCAGAGTCCAGTGAAGGCTCCAGCCCCTGACCAGAATGCAGTGAAGGCTCCAACCCCTGGCCAGGGTCCAGTGCAGACCCCAGCCCCGGACCAGGGTCCAGTGAACGCTCTAAGCCCCTGACCAGAGTCCAGTGAATGCTCTAGCCTCTGACCAGAGTCCAGTGAAGGCTCCAGCCCCTGAACGGAGTCCAGTGAAGGCTCCAGCCCCTGAACGGAGTCCAGTGAAGGCTCCAGCCCCTGAACGGAGTCCAGTGAAGGCTCCAACCCCTGAACGGAGTCCAGTGAAGGATCCAACCTCTGGCCAGGGTCCAGTGAAGACCCCAGCCCCGGACCAGGGTCCAGTGAACGCTCTAGCCTCTGACCAGAGTCCAGTGAATGCTCTAGCCCCTGACCAGAGTCACATGCCTGCTCTCATTCCCAAGCTTACCCATGAGCCCGCTCCAGAGTCCTCTCCAACCCATGAGCCTGCAGCTCCTTCCAAGTTGGGGGGGATTGTTGCTGGCTCTGCCAAATTCCCAAGATTCACCAGCCTTGACAATTTCTTGCAGCTCCTTGGCTCCACCCATGCTGTTGATTTCCTCCAGCTCATCAACTCCATTGCAGACCCCCTCACCACCAGTGCAATGTGGGGAAACTGATTCCATGGCTTCACCTTGGGCCTCCAGATCTATTGCTCCATCTTGGCCTGTCACCCCATTGGCTCTGCCTTGACTCTACACTCCCTCAGCTTCATTGTGGTGCGCCATTGCTTAGGCTCTACCAGGCTCCCTCGTCCCTCTGGCTTCACCTTGGACCATCATCACCCGCGCTCCAGCCCTCCACCCCTTCAGCTCCTCTGGGCTCCACCTTTCCTCCATTTCCGCCCCCTCTTTGCCTCATCCACTCAAGCCTGCAACATCACATAGAAGTTTCTGGCCTGTGATGTCACTCTGGACCGTCAGCCCAAGAGGTCCGTCAGGGGTCCATGTCTTTCTTGTCTTTTTCCAAAGCCCCCCTCCACCATTCTACTGTCCATCATGGCACATGGACTCGCCTTGTGGGAGGGGGGACTAATATCAGGGTTATGTTATTTTTCATTGTGTTTGTATTCATGTTGCTAAATTTCCTTTCAGTTCAGTTTTCATTTCTATAATTACTAAATTCTCCTTTTTTGTCACCTAGGCTACTTATTAATCCAACATTTTTCTATTTAAGTTCTCTGTGTATACTCCCTCTTTTGTTCAGTCCTTTGTTGGTTCTCATCGCTATCTAGATGGTAGGAATACTGGAACACTAGCAGGAGGTGCACTGGGATGATGAAACTCGGCCCGTCAGCCCTTCAGCTCTGCCTCGGCTCTATGCACCCTCAGCTCTGCTGTGGTCCGCAGTCATTCAGGCTGCACCAGGCTTCCTTGTCCCTCCCGCTCCACCTTGGTCCATCATCACCCTGGTTTCACTGCAGACTTCCGGGCCTCCAGCTGTACCCCAGCCCTCCACCTCTTCAGTTCCTCCGGGCTCCTCCTTCCCTCTGGTTCCACCCTTGGTCCTCACTTGCTCTGGTCTCACCCCGTTCTGTCTGGCTCCAGTCTTCGCCTCATCCACTCAAGCATGCTACATCGCCTAGGCTTGCGATGTCGCTCTGGACTGTCGGCTCCAAGGCTCCGCTCAAGAGGTCTGTAAGGGATCGATGTTTTCCTCATCCTCCTCCAAAGCCCCCACCTCATTTTACCATTTTACTGTCTGTTATGGCACAAGAGGGCATCTTGTGGGACAGGGGACTAATGTCAGGGTTATGTTATGTTTGATTGTGGTTGTGTTAATGTTCCTATCTTTCCTTTCAATTCAGTTTTCATTTCAGTTCTACTTGTTTGCCACATAGGTTACTTATTAATCTCACATTTATCTAGTAAAGTCCTCTCAGTATAGGTACTCCCTGTTTTGTTCCTTCCTTTTTTACTTCTAGTAATTATCTAGAGTGGTATGCGATTCTTTCCTTGTGTATTCTCTGTGATTATTAGTGTTTATCTTGGCTTACCTGTGTCATCTAGCTTCTTAATACCACCATATATGTGACAACATCTAAGTTGTTTAAACCAATGAATATTAAGCTGTGTTAATAAAGATAATTGTGGCATCACTGGCCCCTCATGATATTTAGCTTGCTTTATCAGGATAATGATCCTGCATTAGTTGTGTCCCAGTCATGCACATGGGACCAAACTGGGACAAAAGTTTTAATGGGGTTGCTTGTAATCAAACCCATTAGCCTCTCCTTCGTTCATTGAGTTCCCTGATTGACACATAATGTTCATTTATTCCATATATAATGATTCCTTAATGCTGGTATCCAGCCCCTTCAGAATGCTTATTCAATTCTCATCAGACCTCTGCAGACAAGGTCTTGAGCCTAATTAATCAAATTAAAGAATCCATTCCTCAGCCTCTCCATTAATCAAGCTGTACTGTGTGATGCGAATATAAAGTGACCTTACTGGAAGAGACTCCATCAACCATCAAATCACAAACGCGCTGCACGATACGCACACTCTCATACTTCTCTACAGTAAGTACTGTGACCAAGAGAAGGGCTTCAAAGGAACCCAGAAATGAAATTCTGCCATTGCTTACTCACCTGTATAACTTTTCCACCCATGAAACATAAAAGGTCTCTGGTGTATGCAATTATAATGAACAACAACTGAAACTTTCAAGCTTAAAAAAAAACCCTTTTGCATCTCAGAATTATCTCCTGAGACAAAGACCAAGAATGTCTCAAATTTTTAAAATTCACAAGATACCAAAATCTGCAATCAAATATTTGAAATTTTAATATGAACTCAAACTTCAAGGTTTTTATAGCTTATATAGTATGATATAGGGAGAAGATAGAGCTCATACTCGAGGAGGAATTCAGGAGATTAATTCTGATTGTACATCAATGACTTCTTTATAACAGTGTAGCAAATTACTTACATAAAATTCATATAAATATCAATTGTCACTCTATATCTGCCAATAATACGGCTTACTAACAAGCTATAATGCTTTTATGTAGTTTTTATTTTGGAGGGGAAACCATATAATGCAATGATTGAGAGATGAACACACATTTTAACAGATTTTTCTAAAAACAAATAATAATATAAGGATAATCAAGTAAACTGAAGTTGCTTCAGTCCAGTGTTTGTCTTCAAATATTACTAACAATATACAAATTCTGTAGATGTTTACTTCAAAAAGTCAGTAAAAATCAGTAAAGATCAATCTGTAGAGGATTGCATTGGTTTTAGCAAAGTTTCGTTGATAATTTAAAGCCCTTTGAAAATTGTGTATCAAATATGATAAAGCAGGCTTCATAGGGTTGAATGGTCTTGCAGTGTTATATAGTTTTTGAAGTATACAAACATGTCATGACTCTAACATGTATAATCTGCATAAAAATGTTTAAAACAGCTGAAATAGAGTACAGCATGTCACACCGCAGGATATAGCCATTAGTCTGTGGGTTCTGAAGAGAAATGTAAAAGATTTCTCTTAGCATCTGCTACAATGGGGAACTTCAAAATGACCGGAGTCTGAGCGGTCATGGTGGTCGTTTGGAAGTGGACAGTGTTACTCTAATCTACACCGCACAGACTTTCAGACTTGTCTTGATCTTTAAACAAGCCCGATGTGATGTGCCTTTGTAGCTGAGCCATGTTCCACCGGGTCTGGCTGAACAGGGCGTCTCTTTGCAGGGTGTGAAATGTCTGGACTCTTCCTCTATCCCTGTCATAACTGGTGTGTCCTGATTCCTTCAGGCGCTGTCAGGCGTGCAACACTGAGTGGAAGAGCTCAGTGAAGACTGGCGCTCTCTGAGAAGCGTATCCAGCCAAGAGACCATCTGTCATAGTGAATAACTGCGTGACAGCACAAATACAGTCCTACCTCACTAAAACCCTGACTAGCGCAGAGAACTGATGGATATGAGGGCTTGGAAATAAAAGAACTGATCCAAACAAAACATTTCATGTCATGGTCGAGAGGAATGAGTGAATATAAAGCAAACAATCATAGATTCAAGGTGATGTACTCTCTTTGAAAGGCCAATCATTTGGGCGGTAAGTGGTTATATATCATGTCTAGGTGATCCAAATTGCTCATTTATCATTATTAGCTGTTTGATCAGCTCAATTTACCAAAGAGTAGTTAGTTAGTAAGCTAGCTAGCGTGCCTTTATTGGTAGATGCCACCCAAAGAGTGACTAACGTGTGTCAATGACAGAATTGAAATCACATACATTATTTACAAGGGATTCAGGTGTTAACAGAGCAACTGGTTTGTGCAAAGACTGGCTACGTGTTCAAAAAACCAGCTTGTGCACTTTAAAGTGAACATGCCGTATTCATTCAAATTTCATATCACATCACATAGGGCTATGTGAATCTGAAAAAACAGGAATAGGCCTTAATATCAAAGCATGTGAGAGCATTAGTATTTAAGTGGCTTTAAAAAAATTATTTCACTGAAATTATTATTGTTTTTAAATTATTTTAAATAAGTCTGGTTGTTTTTTGGGGTATCATTTATGTACTATTACTGTTGTTATTTGTTGTTATTTTTACTTTATATATATATATATATATATATATATATATATATATATATATATATATATATATATATATATATATATATATATATATATATTATTATTATTAAATTAAATGTAAATGAGAAATGCTGCCTTTGCAACTAACTGAAATAAAATAAGTTTAAGTTTTTCATATGGTGTTTCATAGTGGATAGTTAGTGACTAAGGTTGTCAAAGGTAGTGACTATTGGTGTTTACATTAATTTAAGTTACATATTTTTATGTTTTAAGATTTGTCTGTTTTTTAACTAACTGGTCATGGATTCCCTTACAAAAAAGAACTGCAGTATATTGAAGTAGAACTGCAGTAACAAGTAGTTTAACTGCAGTTTAATTCAGATTTGCAGTATAATGAAGTATAGTCACAGTAAAACTGTAGTAGAAGTACAGCTGCAGTAAAATGAAGTACAACTGAAAGTTGCATGAAGTATAAAAGCAGTATAACTGCAGTTGTATTGCACACTCAAAAAAAAAGATTTTTCGATGCTGTTCACTTTATTTAAACACCTTATTTTGATTCAACACCATTGTATTGGTTTTAGGTTCAAACGTGATTGCTTCATGTTAAATTGACTTGAAATGATTACTTTTTTACTCAACGTAATGTTTTCATTTTAAAATAACATGTTTCACTCAAGTAAACTCAACCAGGACTCAATCAAACAGGACTTTCACATGCTTTGCAAAGCGGCTGAAGTGGGAGAGTAAATGTTGAAATAGCAAGATGAGAAAATTAAGAGATGTTTTTAATGTTTACTGTTCTATTATGTTGATATTTAAAAGTTTCTGTTATGTTAAAAGTTTTGGGGTTACCATTGTGGTGAAGTGTTGAGCTTGTGCTTAGGTTGAGGGCATGCCAGCTGCTATTCTAATCACACTAATAATTATGTGATCCCTGTGGTAGTGTCCTGGATGAAACTAGTATGATTTCTGGACTGCAAACAAAGAGCATCACAAAAGTTATACAAAACCAAACAAGTAGTATTAATTATAGGGTTAATTAAAAAGTTCATATTAAATGAAAACTACCCCAACAAAAAAGAACTGCAGTATATTGAAGTAGAACTGCATTACCAAGTAATTTAACTGCAGTTTAATGAAGCACAAGCATAGATTTGCAGTATAATGAAGTATAGTCACAGTTCAACTGTAGTATAAGTACAGCTGCAGTAAAATGAAGTACAACTGAAAGTTGCATGAAGTATAAAAACAGTAGAACTGCAGTTTTATTTTACTAGTACTTTAGATGTATTGCAGTATAGTTGTACTCCAGTAAAACTACAGACATTTTAGGTTATACTGCAATACTGCAGTTTTTTCGTGTCCAAAAAACTGCATTTTTCTACATGTAACAAAAACTGTAGTATTACTTCTAAAAAACTGCAGTAATCTTTTGTAAGGGTTCTCTGAGAGACACACTTGTCTGTTGTTTACTTGTATTGCTGCTCTTCAAAACTACACTGCCCCCTCTGTTCATAAGCGAGTACTACAGTCTGTGAGTACACTGGGAAAACTACAATTCCCAGAACCACTGTCTTTCCTGCATGACGTCATGTTGCACGGATGAAAACAGTCGCTTGACACTATCCATTTCAATGCAAAAGACAGATTGCGTTTATAAAATTGATAGATATACCTGTGCCAAAAAGAAAGCATATCATCCGCGCGCAGCTGCAATACGTGCATCAGATCAATGGCGTTTTCAGAGTGGCGTCTGTCTTTAAAGCTGGTGGATCAACCATCTCTTCCCAAGTCAGTGCTGCAGTTTCCAGAGACTGAACCTGGAGATGTTCCTCCCGGCGAGTATCGGGTCTCCACTCTCAAGCAGTTGGTGTCAGCTCAGATCCCAGATGCCATTCCAGATCCCGAGCTCATAGGTAACATGCAGCTCATGTGACCCATTACATTTCAAATGATTATAGTTAGATTACAACTGTGATTACAGAATAAACTAGTCAACAGAATTTTGTAGAAATAATCTGACGTGGACCTCAAAGTCATATTAAAACCATTAAAGTTAAGCTTTTCATTTGGAGCTATCCCGTTATTGCATGTATTCCTGCAGACTATATAGTATGTTATTATTTGTACTTTTTTTTTTTTTTATATTATTATCCATAGTGACTAGTATTAATTTCAATAAATATTTAGATTAGATATTGCTTTGCTGATACTTTCTATAATAATTTCTAGTATCTGTTCCACTGTCAGGTTCCATTAGTTCCATTGTCAACTAATAATGCTTGTGAATTCTTTGGAATTCTGTGGTTCAGATTCAAACTATTCTAAAGTGAACACTGATATTGTTGGTACCAATTCCAGTTTTACTGGTAACTGCTCAATAGTTCCAAATTTGTTTCTTAGTCACTAATTATCTTAATAGTTATCTATTATCTATTCACGGCAAACTGTCTATCCTAATTGTTAGTAGTAACATTTCTTATATCACTAGATAAAAGTTTGTTTTTTTGGCAGCAAAAGGGGGATCAACGCAATATTAGGAAGATGGTCATAATGTTTTGCATGATTTGTTTATGTATTTCTATAATTCAAGTTATTGAGCTGTATGAATTATAAAACTTGCATATGATGAAATGTAGAAAGATTTTTTTTTTGCTCAATTCTAGGAATGAATCCTAGATGAAGATCGCAAACAGTTTTCCCATTATGTCCTCTTACAGAATTAGTGTACTGTGGTAGAAAGTTAAAGGATGACTTGACTCTGGAGTCCTATGGGATTCAGTCTGGATCCACTGTGCACATCCTGAGAAAGTCCTGGCCAGAACCCGTGATCCATCCCGGTGAGTCAATGCACTCATTTGTTCTTTTGTGGAAAAGAAAAGGAGACATCAGGTGGAGTGTTCACGCTGCTCTTTTCCATACGAATGAAAGCATGTAAAGATAGAAACAAACTGTCAAGTTCTGTTCTCCTATAGAGCCAGTGGACAAGGCTGCAGCAGCCAGGGAATTTCGAGTCTTGCAAGCAGCTCTTCACACCAGCACTGCTTACAGAGATTCGGTAGGTTTGACTCTAGGTGACAGATTCAGCAATGACCACGAGCGTCTCTGCTGCTGGCTCTGGATGCGCTCGGGTGCTTTTTCAAGTAGATCTTCATCCTTTGCAGGTGTTTAAGATGCTAAACAATAAGGAATCCCTCGACCAGATCATCGTGGCAACACCTGGGCTGAGCAGCGATCCTGTGGCTCTAGGTACGTTCAGAAGCAGAAATGATTTGTGATGTGAGGCCTGTTGAAGACTTAAGTATAATATTTACTGCTTTTTCAGGAGTCCTTCAAGACAAAGACCTCTTCATACAATTCACAGACCCAAGCATGCTTGACACGTGAGTGAGCTTCATTACAGTAAAAATTAAATGGATGTTTTTTTTTTGTGAACTACTAAAATTATTATTAGTAGTAGAATTGTTAATAGTAATAAGAAAATGTAATGAATAATAATTAGTATATTATTATTATTAATAATAATAATAAAACAAGTAATAATAAATCAATGATATTAACTAGTCAATAGTAATATAATTATTGTTATTATTTCATTTATTATTAGAAGCATTAATAATAAAAATAATATCAATACTTTTATGTCACTGTAATAATAACTATTATAATTATTATTTGGTAATAATAATAACAACAATAATAGTAATAATAAAAACAACAATTGACTAATCAATATTGTTATTACTAGTAATAATAAAAAATCAACAATGTCATCATAAATGAATTTATATTAATGTAACAATAATTAATTAACTTAATGTATATAATATCTTTATTATTATAAGACAACACCAGAAAAAAATAGTAAATCAATGTTGTTATTAACTAGTCAATATTATTATTATTATTATCATAAGTAGTAGTATTAATAATAAGAATAAGATTAATAAATCAATACTGTTATATGCAATAATTATTATATTATTGATAATGGTAATAATAAAAGCAACAACAATAATGAACCAATCATGTTATTTTTAATGAACTAATCAATATTAATATAGACATTAATAATAATAATAATAATATATTTATTATTATTATACAATTAACATTTTTTAAATTGAATTTATATTTGTCTATAAGCATAAACGGTAAAGTTTGTCAAAAAAAAATCTTTAATATTTCATCCAAATGAAATAACTTCCTCCGCTTCTGAAACGACTTTGTTTTTTGGCTAATGTCACATTTCAGTAGTAAAAGGGCTTTTGAATGCCATATCATGTGGATTTCCTGTTGAACCTGTGGTTTAACCTCCTCGGAATGTGACATTTGAATTGTGTGCTGCACTTTAGGTTAAAGAAAATCGTATCCCAATCTTAACTGTCTCACCAGATTGTCCAATTCCCACCCGGCACTGGTAAATGCCATCATCCTGGTGTTGCATTCGGTGGCTGGCAGCGTGCCGCCCCAGCAGAGTGCCAGCTCCTCCAGAAATGTGTCTTCTAGCTCTTACAGTGACATGCCAGGTGGGTATCCATTTAAACACAATTTAAGTGAAAAATTGCCCACCATTATCATAATGTGACAGATCATTTTGGTGATCCAATGTAGATTTAATGCATACAACTTTTTTTAATCTACAGGAGGTTTCCTCTTTGAAGGCATGTCTGATGATGAGGAAGATTTCCAGTCGGTTTGTGATGATTCACTGTCCTTCATTAAGAATATGTGCATTTACGATATTGGATCATGACCCTACTTTATCATCTTTAGGTTAATCGTGGTGGGCCGTCCACTCTTGCTAGTGGTTTTGCCGGCATGAGGCCAGCTACGCTCGGTTACAACGGAGCCGTGGGCCCCAGACCCATCACTCAAAGTGAGCTGGCCACAGCTTTAGCCCTTGCCAGCACACCCGAGAGCAGTGCCGTTACCCCAACTACAGGAAACCAGGTGCAGCACACTTCAATAGACTACACTGAAGTACAGATACACTGCTGTTCAATGTTTGGGGTCACCAAGGTTACATTTAATAAAAAAATACAGTAAAATTGTGAAATATTATTACAATTTAAAATAACAGTTTTCTATTTTAATATATTCTAAAATGTAATTTATTCCTGTGATGCGAAGCTGAATTTTCAGCATCATTACTGCAGTCCTCAGTGTCACATGATCCTTCAGAAATCATTGTTATATGATGATTTGCTGCTCTAGAAACATTTCTTATTACTATTAATGATGAAAACAGTTGTGCTGCTTAATATTTTTGTTAAGTAACCTGTAAAACATTTTTCAGGATTCTTTGAGGCATAGAAAGCATTTATTTGTACTAGAAATCTTTTGTAACATTATACATTGATTCACTGTTACTTTTGATCAATTCAATGCATCAATGCAATTTCTTACTAATACATCTCACTGACCTCAAAATGATCTTATTAACATTAACTTAATAAAAGTTAAATGTAATCTTTAGCAGATAACAAATCTGTATTTTTTTTTGTGATGCCCAAATTAATCTGCAGTTTTTATACATGATTGTTTTTTTATGTTGCATTTATGTACAAAATATAAAAATATAAAATATAATATTTTATATTTTATAAAAATATTTATAAAAATTAAATATAGTAAATAATTAATAGATAAGTCGTGTAATTTTAATATAGTTGTGTTTGTGTTTTGTTTGCATGAAAGCTTGTTTCTGCCTAAAAAAAAAAATACAAATTGTAATGGCAAATTTTTTCTTAAGAGTCAGATTTTATAACATGCAATTGTGAGTATACATCAAACAATTCTGGGAAAAAGACAAGAATTGTGAGTTTTATGTAAACGTAAAAGTCGCTATTACCTTTTTCATTTTTTTCTGTGGTGGAAACAAGCTTCCATGTGTTTGAGCTTTGTGGACACTAATAAAAAATGAACATGTGTGTGTCTTTGACAGGGTCCCTCTTCAGGAGTGTCCCCTATCCCGGCAGGCACTCCTATTACGAACGACTTGTTTAACCAGGCACTACAGCAGGCCCTGCAGGTCTCCAGCATGTCCAGCTTACATGTGAGTAACCACCAAAGATCCAGTGACAATTTAGACCAGCATCGCCTTTATAGTTTCCATCATCAGCACTTCAAACATCTCAAATAGAGATGCATACATTCTTCCAAACAGTCACTTTTTACTCCCTGACTAATTGCATTACTTTTTATGGAAAGTAATGCAATATGTTACTGTTGCAATACTTTTTTCTTACCTGGTCTGGGCTTGCTTGTTTGACAAAAGTCAGTTTTTGAAGCAAAGAAGCAAAGACATCGCTTAATAAAGTGAGATTAAATACAAAAAGTGTAGTTGTGTTATTTAGCATATGTATATATTGCAGGGTTGCATAATATTCTGACTTAGCATTTCACTGTTACTCATTTAGAGAAATACTGAATTGATGAGTAAATGCCTGTTCACATTAAGTCTACAATAACCATCATGTTCACACAGCGCACACAAATCCGCAGAGGTCCTGATTTCTCTCAACACGGGGAGCTGTCAGTCAATAAATGGGAAAACAAAGTAACTTGGGTTAAGTATTTGAAAAAGTAACTCAGATATTTTGTTTTACATTTAAAATTAATGCATTACTTTACTAGTGACTTGAAAAAAGTAATCGTGTTACTTGTAATGCGATACTCCCGATACTGCTTCCAAAGACTGCTCCTTTTGCACACATCTTATTTCGTGTTCTAAGCATTGAAGTCCGATTACAGTTTGATTTTCCTTTTTGAAATATTTAGATTGTGTTCACACTTGGCAGATTTGGTTGAATAAAAACAAACTCTGGTGTGACTGCTCTGTTAGTGCGTTTCATTTGAATTAGTGTGAACGCTGCCAAACGAACCCTGGTGCGCAGTACACAAGCGGACCGAGACCCCTGAAAAGATGGGTCTCTGTCTGCTTTCAAATAAACCCTGGTGCGGTTCGACTGAAATATGAATGCAACACGGACCAAACACATGCAAACGAACCGAAAACAGGACACGATGCCTCAAGATGCAACCCTAAAAAGGATGGGATGCTCAAGCATACCTGCTTTCTCTTATCATATGAGCTTCGTTGCCCATCACATCAAACATGTATCCTGTCATGTCGCGGTTTTGACTCCTTTATACATTTTCTAAACACCTTGTGAGTTCACAGCTGGTAAAAATACCATCATACAATGAGCACATTTAGCCCAGAACATACAGGTGTTGGTCATATAATTAGAATATCATCAAAATGTTGATTTATTTCACTAATTCCATTCAAAAAGTGAAACTTGTATATTTTATTCATTCATTACACACAGACTGATACATTTCAAATGTTTATTTCTTTTCATTTTGATGATTATAACTGACAACTAAGGAAAATCCCAAATTCAGTATCTCAGAAAATTAGAATATTACTTAAGACCAATACAAAGAAAGGATTTTTAGAAATCTTGGCCAACTGAAAAGTATGAGCATGTACAGCACTCAAGAACAGGGACACCATGGTGCTTAAACCAAGTACTGGTTGCTTTGGCACTGTGTGCAGGTGCCAAGTTCTGTTGGAAAATGAAGTCTGCATCTCCATAAAGTTGGTCAGCAGCAGGAAGCATGAAGTGCTCTGAAACTTCCTGGTATACGGCTGCGTTGACCTTGGACCTCAGAAAACACAGTGGACCAACACCAGCAGATGACATGGCACCCCAAACCATCACTGACTGTGGAAACTTTACACTGGACCTCAAGCAACGTGGATTGTGTGCCTCTCCTCTCTTCATCCAGACCCTGATTTCCAAAAGAAATGCAACATTTACTTTCATCAGAGAACATAACTTTGGAGCACTCAGCAGCAGTCCAGTCCTTTTGTCTTTAGCCCAGACGAGACGCTTCTGACGCTGTCTGTTGTTAAAGAGTGGCTTGACACAAGGAATGCGACAGCTGAAACCCATGTCTTGCATACGTCTGTGTGTAGTGGCTCTTGAAGCACTGACTCCAGCTGCAGCTACATTTTTGTGTCTTGCCCTCCTTGTGCAAGGTGTCAATGGTCATCTTTTGGACAGCTGTCAAGTCAACAGACTTCTCCATGATTGTGTAGCCCACAGAACTAGACTGAGAGACCATTCAAAGGGCTTTGCAGGTGTTTTGAGTTAATTAGCTGAATATAGTGTGGCACCACTAAATTGAACCTTTTCACAATATTCTAATTTTCTGAGATACTGAATTTGGGATTTTCCTTAGTTGTCAGTTATAATCATCAAAATTAAAAGAAATAAACATTTGAAATATATCAGTCAGTGTGTAATGAATGAATATAATATACAAGTTTCACTTTTTGTATGACTTTTTGATGATATTCTAATTATATGACCAGCACCTGTAGCATCGTTTTGGATATTCAGCAAGTTGTGCCACAAAATATACGTCATAAAAGATTTTTTTTTCCGTTTGGTTGTTTGTTTTGTATCTTTTGGTCTTCAAAATGACAGTGTGAACGCTAAGTGAACCAGGACTGAATGCGTTCTTTTTTGGTCTGGACGAAAAGAACCAAGTGAACTGAACAAGTGTGAATGCAAGCTTAAATAGAGTTACTGATTCTGGATTGACTCTCTTTCATATTGTATGTAGAATCAGTGGCAGTCGCAGCTCCAGCAGCTGCGGGACATGGGTATCCGTGATGAGGACCTCATCCTGAGAGCTCTGCAGGCCACGGGCGGAGACATCCAAGCTGCTCTGGAGCTCATATTCGCTGGAGGCGCACCATGAATCAGTTCTCTTAAGTAAACCATTATTACAATGTTATAACCAAGGGTCCCTGCACTCAAAGGCAGATTTACCACTGTATATTCAATGTTTTAACTACTTCTTTGCTGGTGTGATTTATATTTAACTTATATTTAAGTTGTACTTTTCAGTATGTACATTGAATGCGGTGCTATCAGCTGACATTTTTCTCACAATGGTGAGTTTATCTCATAATTCTGAGAAAAAAGTAATAATTTCGAGGGGGAAAAAAGTCGCAATTACCTTTTTTTTCTTCTTTTTTTTAAATTCTATGGCAGAAACAAGCTTCCATAGTTGAGGGCCCACACTACAATATATCACATGTGTACACTCCGGCTGTGTTAACTGTGTTTTTTCAGTTATCCTGGCAAAAATTGATAGCTTAATGCAAAATTTTGCCTGTTCAGACAATCGTTGTTATGTTTTGTTTTGTCATTTATTAAAATGGTCCGTGAATACCAAAACATTTGTAGCCATGGAATGGAAATTCATTCTATTTTCAAAATGCATCTTCTATTGTGAATGATTAATCCATCAATGTTTTTTTTTTTAATTGTTATTTTTAATAAATGCTTTGGAAGCCCATTTCTCACATATAAGAGAAAAAAAAAATCATGCTTCTGTAAATCATAATTATGACATGAGAAGTTGAAATTATGCCTTAGAATAGAATTTTTGATTTCAGTCACATAATTATGACTTATCCCCTGTTGACACCTGGTATTGAGATGCGTTGGACTGTCGGATCACAAGCAGATGAGGGAGACACATTCCCGTTTACACCTGGTGTTTTATTCCATCTCTTTTGTCCACTTTGGACCACTTCAGTCCTGATTTCTTCGAGGGGAGGGTCGATGGGTGAGTAAATGTATGGATTTTTTCAGACCTTTCTAATTCTAATCTAATTGACGGAAAAACATACGGAGCGCATCAGCTTTCCTTTCTGCTCCGACAGCCACAAGACCATGCCGAATGCTGTGAGTGTGTGTTAGAAATCAGGAATGCTGAGAGAACATTGTGCTTGGTATGTTTTTCATCTTTAAACCACACTTGGGTCTTCAATCGAAAAAGCTTAAATCCCGTCTGGCAAGCGAGCTTCCCATAATGTTTATTTAGGTCAGTAGGCGGAGAATAGGCAGTCTTTTGAGCTATTCGAACACATTCTACCATATGAGCGTCTACACTATGAAAGAAATCCCGTCGAATGCGTTTTCGACTACCTTTGGAAGTGGTCGAAAGTGGACCGTTTACACCTGTATTTAGCGCCAACCACTTGTGATCCGATCGACTAAAACGCATCTTAATACCAGGTGTAAACAGAACCTTAGTGGCTTTTTATCCAATAACTGTGACTTAGTATGTAACTTTTGACTTATCTCATCTCATAATAACTCAGTACATCATAACTTCAACTTTTTAAGTCATAATTATGATCATGTTTTATCTGGGCTTCCATAAAAATTTCATATCTTCAGAGAATGACAGACTTTGTGACGGTAAAAGTGATAGAGTTGAGATAACATTTTAACTGTTTACTGACTGATAAACAAAGATCAGAGAAAAGTCCAATGACGATGAAGAAGATTCAAATTGAAGTGTTTATTAAAACAAAGTAAACTGAGGCAATCCACACAGATATGAGACGGCATGCAAGCATGAATAATACCGGCCAAAAACTGAAAACAAATGAGGAACTAAAGTACAGATTGCGGAAGAATCAAAATACAAACCAGTGTGCTCTAATTAGGGATGTAATGGCAGAAACCATGGCAGATGAATAAAATGCAAACTGGAATATAGGCTGAAGAGAAAATGAAACTAACATTAAACTGAACATAATGGTGACCGAATGCCCACCTCTGGAAAGGCACGGCGTCTCTGGACGGAGACGAGGGGCTGGTGAAGAACCAGTACTGGCCATGAGGAGCTAGACAGAGTAGACGGCTGAATGGAGGATCTGTCAGTGGAAGGAACCATTGCAGAGGTGTTGGTAGGATGGTGTAGGTGGAAGCCCAGAGCATAGGTGATACAAAGGCCCATGGCGGAGCCACGGTGGAGTTAGCGGCCCGACCGCCAGCAAGAGATCTGAAGATCTGGGCAAAGCTGAGGTAATGACAAGACCGGACAACACCGTAGGATCCAGAGGCATAGGCAGAGCTGCAGTGTCGAGCACTTGAGGTGAAGCCAGGGTGCTGGTGGACCGAGGGGACTGGGACTACAGTGCAACCGAGGACCATATCGGATCCAGAGGGAAGACTGAGCGGAAAGGGTGGGGTGACAAAGCACAGAAAGTGTCCCGGAAGTCTGTGGCACAGGCAGAGCGATGACTGACCAAAGTGGAGCTGGAGGGACGATGGAATCTAATGGAGCCGTGAGGACAACGGTCCTAGGTGGAGTTACGGCAATGGTGGCCCAAAGCAAAGCCAGGGAATCCACACTCCAAGACATAGCTGGTGCCCAGAAACTCAGAAGCAGATATAACTCGAATGGTAAATCCAGTGGGTGGAGCCAAGGGACTGAAGGGTGCCAGCTACGGCGGGGCAGAGGAGGTGGGAAAGGGAAGCAGGGTGGGTGTAGCTGGGCAGGACCAGGCATCAGCTGAGGGTTAGTGCACTGCAGACATCGAAGGATCGCCTCTTTCCAGGTTCCTTTCTCCATATTAGGTAATTGACCCTTTGCAAACAGTTTGATTGACAGGCGACCTGACCAATCATTACCCTGTTTTGTCTAACAAAGCACTCAGGGGAGTTAGTAGATTAACATTGGTGAATTTGAGCTTCAAAAATTGTGTACACACGTCTTTCCACACTTGAAACAACATTTCTTCTGATGTTCATTCATGTTTATTTGATGCTATAAATGAACTAGTATGAAGAGATGATCGCTTCATGAGAGCTTGAAGGAGCTACAGCGATCTGTCTCGATACACTATACGCTATTTGTTTAAACTTCTTTAAAAATTATGGTATATTAAATATGAAACCGTTTCATATGTCTGTCGACGCGCTGTCAGTGTCCTCTTTGCTCTGGGATGTATTATTCACTGCGGGAGAACATGATGTGTGGCGTGAGAGCGCATGGCTGGTCAGAAAAAGCAACAGTAACTTAAGTAACTAAGACTATAATAGTTTGCTTCTGTCCAATACAGACACTTTAATGTTGCATCATTAAAGTTCATTTTTTAGGTGGAGTACTCCAAGATGGTGAGGTTCTTGCAGGTTAGTCAACAGGCTGCAAAATCCAACTTCTTTTAGGGTCTGGTATTCTGTCACGATTTTAGTCCAATGAAGAAGAAGATGATTTAAACTGAAGCATGTTTATTTAAAAAAAAAAGTAAACTCAGGCAATCCACATAGATATAAGACAGTGTGCAAGTACAAACAATACTGAAAACAAATGAGGAACTAAAAGACACACAGCTGTTGAATCGAAATACAACCCGGAGTGCTCCAATTAGGGACATAATGAGAAACCATGACAAGAGATGAATAATATGTAAGCAGGAAAATAGACTGACGGCAACAAAGAGAAATATAATAAGAGTTCATGAGAATTAAATTAAAGCTAAACTGAACATTATAGTGAAAAAAAATCAATGAAATAAATATCAAAAATTTAAAATACAAATATGTATATATTGTAGTATATCATACTTTCTAAATTTGAAACAAAGGCAGTTATATTTTGCATTTCACCGTTTCAATGAACAGAACATCAATCCATCTTTCATGACTACACCTGTTATTTTATTCCTAATAATAAAATGTTTTTTTTTCTAACCAAAATGTATCACTACACTAAGAAAACCAAAAGAACAGTTCTCAATAAATCACAAATATTACATCTACAGTAAATACAGTACAGAACATAGCCATATTCAGTTAACAAATATGTTAGAGTGCAATTTGGAAGTATAACAGACAATAATACACAACAATTTCTCCATAAAAACAACTAACAACTTGATTATATTGTATATATTACGTCAGTGATCTAAAATTAGTTTTTTTATGATATGTCACTTTGGTCAAACTACCTACTAGCCTATATAAGGCATTTATCATCAGTTTCGATGTAACGTTTTTATGGGCTTAATGTTTACCAATGAACTTCAGAACCAAATAAGGAGGTGTCGGTGTGAACTGGGACCCTATAGGACAATGGCTAAGTTAAACGCGTTATAAAACCCTTAGCCACAGTTTGTTTTCAGACATATTCAGGGATTCCAGTTTACATTTTAGAGGTATAAAATGGCCCAGACAGAGTCAAGTCCTCTACTTCATGTTCGTCCTTCAAGTTGCTTGGTTGATGAAAAAATCGAGGTAGAAGTGAAGCACTTACCTGCCGATACCAAAATCACACTTCACGCGCTGATTCGCTCTGACGATGGAGACGGTTGGGAAGCGTTTGGCCATTACACCAGTGACTCTTCAGGGACCGTTAAAGGTACACGACTTCATTTTAAACTCACATACAATCATACTTTTGTGTCTTTTGATGCACATGTATTTTTTTTGATCATGATGGATTCACTGAATTAGTATTAAACAGTTTCCAGAGATAAAAGTCTTGGTGGGACATTTGAGGGAGTTGAAGCCATGGGTCTGCTGTGGAGTATGAGACCCGTTCCTGAAAGTAAACCAGGACGCCGGTGGGTAAATGAAGAGAGAGGAAGAGATAAGCAACTGCACCACACTATGGCAAGCTTATTTTAACTTTTATTCATTCTCACGATATGAATTCTTGATATCAACAAATCAAATGTTAAAATTCTAATTTTTGATATCAGGAATTTCATTTCCTCTAGTAACTGTGTTAATTCCTGATAGCAATAATTAAATTCTAGATGTCAAGAATTACATTTCCACTAGTAAAAGCTATAATTCTTGATATCTTATTGTATTTTCACTAGTGAAATCTCGCCATAGGCTGCCATTCAAATTCAATTGTTGATATCAAGAATTGATTTCTTACTAGTTGAAATTCCAATTTCACATATAAGGAATACAATTCTTACTAGCAACAATCATCATTTTTGATATCAATAAGTACATTGTTACTATTAAAAATGCAAATGTCTGGTATCAAGAATTCAGTTGTCACTAGTTGAAATGTCGATTCTTGATATCAACAATTGAATTGCTACTAGTAAAAATGTTCATTTCCGATATCTGAAAATGAATTCCTGATATCAATATAATTTCTGATATCTAAAACGGCTTTCTAACTAGTAACAACCACATTCATGATATCAGAAATGAACATTTTTACTAGTAAGAATTGTATTCCTGATATGTGAAACTGGAATTTCAACTAGTAAGAAATTAATTCTTAATATCAACAAATCAAATGTTAAAATTCTAATTCTTGATATCAGGAATTTCATTTCCTCTAGTAACTGTGTTAATTCCTGATATCAATAATTAAATTCTAGATGTCAAGAATTACATTTCCACTAGTAAAAGCTATAATTCTTGATATCTTATTGTATTTTCACTAGTGAAATCTCGCCATAGGCTGCCATTCAAATTCAATTGTTGATATCAAGAATTGATTTCTTACTAGTTGAAATTCCAATTTCACATATAAGGAATACAATTCTTACTAGCAACAATCATCATTTTTGATATCAATAAGTACATTGTTACTATTAAAAATGCAAATGTCTGGTATCAAGAATTCAGTTGTCACTAGTTGAAATGTCGATTCTTGATATCAACAATTGAATTGCTACTAGTAAAAATGTTCATTTCCGATATCTGAAAATGAATTCCTGATATCAATATAATTTCTGATATCTAAAACGGCTTTCTAACTAGTAACAACCACATTCATGATATCAGAAATGAACATTTTTACTAGTAAGAATTGTATTCCTGATATGTGAAACTGGAATTTCAACTAGTAAGAAATTAATTCTTGATATCAACAATTGAATTTGAATGCCAGCCAATGGCGAGATTTCACTAGTAAAAATACAATTCTTGATTTCAGTAATTATAGTTTCTACTAGTGGAAATTGAATTGTTGATGTCAAGAATTAACGTTGTTACTAGTGGAAATCTAATTCCTGATATCAAGAATTAACATTTTAAATAGTGAAAATGTAATTGTTGATATCACAAGTTCATATCCTGAAAATGAATGAAAGTTAAAATGGCTTGCCATACTAACCTTGTTATTTCTTGAATGAACTTCTTATTTAAAGGGACAGTTCACCCTAAAATGAACATTCTGTCATTGTTTACTTCATACATCATTGTAAAACTGAATGTTGTTTATTCAGTTTTTTTTTTTCTGTGGAAAAACAAAATGAGAATTGATCATGAGAATCATAAACATGACATTTACACAGCCGCAATTCAGTCATTCCAATAGGAATCCTGTCCGGGTTCAGTTTGATCATGCGAATTTGCAAAGTTCCCGGTCCAGGTTTTCTGTGGAAATGACTGGATTTCACTGGTGTAAATTTGCCGTAAAAGGTTTACGCTCATTTTGCGTATTCTGATTTAAATTGACAGATTTCGGAAGAACAATGTCCAGACGCCAGTTAAAGTGGTGTTTTCCGTGCATGAAGGACACCTTGATAAGGGATTCAAGCATCGCACACCCCTCACATCAGCTACTGCTGAACGCTGGTATCTGACCCCTGATGTCCAGAGGGTTGAAGTCGCAGAGCGTGGGATAAAGGGGACACTCTTCATTCCTCCAGGTTTGGATTAATGATTAGATGGTCAGTTTTGATTTTTTAAAAAGAAATGAAAACTTTTTTTTAGCAATGAACTATTAAATTGATCAAAAGTGACAGCAAAGAACTTTCTATTCATCAAAGAATCCTGACAAAATGTATAACGGTTTCCACAAAAATAATAAGCAGCCGTTTTCAACATAATAATAAGAATGAATAAAAATAAGAGTAATTATAAATGTTTCTTGAGCAACAGATCAACTGATTTCTGACGGATCATGTGACACTAAAAACTGGAGTAATATGATACAGCTTTGAGCGCAGGAATAAATTACTTTTTAAAATAGAAACCGTTATTTTAAAATGTATATATCACAATTTTACTGTATTTTTGATCAAATATCAAAATATCACCGTAGTGTATAATTATCATTATTTAGTATTTAATAATTATTATTTATAATAATTTACAATTATTTTATCTTGCGTATTGAGTCATTTTAATGAACAGTCATAGACAGCATGCAGTCAGGATTTAAGTGAGGTTTAAACACATCTCAGTGCTTTTAAGGATTCAACTCAAAACTTTCAAAACACCACATGAAATATGTATTTCTTGTCCGACAAGAGAAGCATTTATTTTAAGAACCAACTTACCCTGTAACCTTGTATATGTAGATGTAAATCATTGTACATTCTATCTACATTTATAGAGACTTAAGGGACTCCATTTAAATGCATGTGGTTTTGTAATGCAGGTTCTGGACCCTTTCCTGCTGTGCTGGACCTTTGGGGAGGGCAGGGGGGTCGTGTTGAATATCGTTCAGCGCTCCTGGCTTCCCACGGCTATGTCTCACTTGCCCTGGAATACATCGGGCTCCTGGATGCTGCAGGAAAACTCCAGCACATGGACAACACCTATTTTGAGGTACATGTGTGCTACAAAACAAATTAAATATAACAAAAAAAAATGAAAATTTATATATATATATATGTATGTGAAGAAACACGCTCCTTCCTTCCCTCACTCAAGTATCTTGGGGTTTTGTTCACGAGTGAGGGAAGGAAGGAGCGTGAGGTTGACAGACGGATCGGTGCAGCTTCTGATGTACCGGTCTGTCGTGGTGAAGAAGGAGCTGAGCTGCAAGGCAAAGCTCTCGATTTACCGGTCAATCTACGTTCCTACTCTCACCTATGGTCATGAGCTTTGGGTCATGACCGAAAGAATGAGATCCCGGATACAGGCGGCCGAAATGAGCTTTCTCCGCAGGGTGGCAGGACGCTCCCTTAGAGATAGGGTGAGGAGCTCGGTCACTCGGGAGGAGCTCAAAGTAGATCCGTTGCTCCTTCACATCGAGAGGAGTCAGCTGAGGTGGCTCGGGCATCTGTTTCGGATGCCTCCTGGACGCCTCCCTAGGGAGGTGTTCCGGGCATGTCCCACCGGGAGAAGGCCCCGGGGAAGACCCAGGACACGCTGGAGAGACTATGTCTCTCGGCTGGCCTGGGAATGCCTCGGTGTCCCCCCGGAAGAGCTGGAGGAAGTGTCTGGGGAGAGGGAAGTCTGGGAATCTCTGCTTAGACTGCTGCCGCCGCGACCCGGATAAGTGGTAGAACATGGATGGATGGATGGATGGATATGTATATATATATACTGATCAGCATAACATTATGAGCACTGACAGGTGAAGTGAATAACACTGAGTATCTCTTCATCACGGCACCTGTTAGTGGGGAACAAGGCAACAAGTGAACATTTTGTCCTCAAAGTTGATGTGTTAGAAGCAGGAAAAATGGGCAAGAGTAAGGATTTGAGAGAGTTTGACAAGAGCCAAATTGTGATGGAAAGACGACTGGGTCAGAGGATCTCCAAAACTGCAGCTCTTGTGGGGTGATCCCAGTCTGCAGTGGTCAGTCTCTATCAAAAGTGGTCCATGGAAGGAACAGTGGTGAACCAGTGACAGGGTCACTAAGGGTCAATGACGCACGTGAGGAGCGAAGGCTGGCCCGTGTGGTCTGACCCAACAGATGAGCTCAAATTGCTCTAGAAGTAAATGCTGGTTCTGATAGAAAGGTGTCGGAATACACAGTGCATCACAGTTTGTTGCGTATGGAGCTGTACAGACACAGACCAGTCAGGGTGCCCATGCTGACCCCCTGTCCATCGCCAAAAGCACCAACACAGCATCAGAACTGGACCATGGAGCAATGGAAGAAGGTGGTCTGGTCAGATGAATCACATTTTCTTTTACATCACGTGGATGGACGGGTGCGTGTGCGTCTCTTACCTGGGGAACACATGGCACCAGGATGAACTATGGGAAGAAGGCAAACCAGCCGAGGCAGTGTGATGCTTTGGGCAATGTTCTGCTGGGAAACCTCGGGTTCTGCCATCCACGTGGATGTTACTTTGACACGGACCACCTACGCATTGTTGTAGACCATCTAACTTTTGCAATATGTCACATTTTTATTCACACATTACAGAGGGAAAATAAGATATATTCTATAATATACACCTTGAAAGTATTTAAAGCATGTCAAATTATTTTTAGACTGCCTTCACATTGCTTAAAACACACCCCAAAGTTTGTCCTGACAGTGTGGCTGTGATGGGGATGTCATTTGGGGTCCCTGTAATGCTGGGTTTGACGGCATACTCAGAAATTATAGAGGTGAATGCATCTTAAGTTCTCATTAACATCAGTACATTGGAGATTTTGATGAAATGTATTTAATTTGTTTTGTGTTTTTTGATGGCAACTTTTCAGCCCAAGTGTGTGGTTTGTGTGAGTGGGAGTCACATAATGCCGCTCAAAGGATCTTTGGCGGATGTCTATGCAACACTCCAACAGTGAGAAACTCAATTTTTCCATTACATTACACAAACTGCCCATGTTAATGATTAACTGATAAAAATTGTCATCCTGTCAATGCCAAGGAACGTAGACAAAACCCGCTATGACGAAAAAATGAGAATAATTTGGCGGGATCTGTTGCCAATACCAGATGACCCTTCCAAGAAAGTTGAGGTATGAAAATGATCCATTTGCTGTGTAATTCTTTTTACTGTAAAGTGTCAAGTGCTTGCAGTTCATGCAGTGGGTTTTGTTTTCATCAGATGGGCAAAATCAAATGTCCTGCTTTATTCATCGCTGGTGAGGATGATCAAAACTGGCCAGCACCAGAATCTGCAGCAGATGTAAGTCAATCAGTCTGATACATGAAATGTTTATATTTTGCACTTTCGTTTAATCTCAGGCCAGTCATGATGCTCAAATCTAATCCGCAGATAAAGAAGATGATGGAGAAGGCTGGGAACGGTCATCTCCTAACTGTTCTCTCATACCCCGGAACGGGTCATCTTATTGAACCGCCCTACAGCCCTCATGTCCGATTCAGTGACTTCAAGTTACTGGAGGCAAAGACCAAAGGTTAAAGTCTAAAACATCAACATAAAAGCTAGTTGTTTCACTGTCTTGCCCTTGTATAATGGTAAATTCTGGGTAAGATCATTATTTTCTATGTGGAAGTACTTTGCAGGCATATGTTCATGACCCTAGATAGATAGATAGATAGATAGATAGATAGAGAGAATGTTCTGTTAATGGCATGTGTGTTGTATTTCCAGACGTTGAATTGACTTTGTTTTTTTATTGTAGTCGTGGTGCTTTGGGGGGGGGAGACGGTGCCTCACAGTCGAGCTCAGGAGGAGTCCTGGGAGAAAACTCTGGCTTTTCTAGAAGAGCATCTCTATAACAACAGCAGAGAAATTACACGATGCTAATCATCATGTGTGTCTCCATTGTGCCTTTATACAGTAATAATGAATTGATCAATGGCAGGTTGGGTAAAGCGGCTGCCATACCTTGGCTGCTCAATGCAAAGTAATATTTTTCTTGCAGGATTAATGGAATTATATTACTGCTTGTGACATCTAATTTCTAATTGCATAATAAAAAAAAGAGAAAATATTTGTGTCACATGAGTTCAATGGCGCTGAAAATGTGCCTATTTACAATGTGGTTTTGCAGTGATGAGTATTGTTTTTTAATGAATCACTGACTTTTCCTATTTCAAACTTTAGTACAAAAAGTACCAAAAAAAAAGATTAGACTAGAAGTGGACAAACTTTGATGAACGAAAATGTTTTTTGGCATCACATTAAAAAAGGCTGTTTTTGTGCAAATGAGGTGAGTAAATACACACATGACATTTAGTCTAGAACTACAGCAACCCTCATGTTCACACAACGCCTCTGCGCTTATGGTTTTTCTCAACAGTCGTAAACTAAGTAACTTGTGATATTTGAAAAAGTAACAGATATTTTTCTCTAAATTAAAAAGTAATCGTTATTTTATTAGTTACTTGAAAAAAGTAATCTGATTACGTAACTCGTGTTCCCATTCAGGAGGAATCTCACCAATAGGAATCTCGCTAGAGAGGCCAAACTACTTTGAGTGTAACTAAAACGACCCAATGCACATCGGCATGCAATTATTCGCTGCGGCTGCTCTGCCTCAGAGTGCGGATATATAATGCTCAGCAGGTGCGTTGCATCGTTAGTTTTTCGCTTTGGATTCCAGCTGTTTGTTCCTGTTTCTTATCTGCAAGCAGTGTTCTCTAAAAAAGAGCCAGTTCTTCAAGGAAGAAGCTTTCTCTTCATTGGTGTTTGCGTGATGTGATGTTTGAGCGCATCCATCCTGTGGTTTGTGGGCTGGGCAACACCTAACACGTTCGCTAGATTCTATAGCCTTTGCGTCAAGCCGGTCTCCTTCTGTGTTCTCACCACAAACGGGGAGAAGCACCCTGAGGCTCGGCTAAGTGTTGGCTTGCTGTGCTTTGATGCGTTTATTGCTCCAGAGTCCCTACAAGGCAAATCCTGTTGAGTCCTCCACCACCTTCAGCAGCCGGACGTGGCGGAGTGTCTGGTGCCAAGCCTATACTCCGTTGCAGAACCGAATTTAGGTTGTCATCTTGCGAGGATCCCATGTGTAAATTCCACCGTTGCTCCTAAACGAAGCCCGTGTCCTTCCCTTTGGGAGAATCCACCTCTCATCAGGTTGGAATCATGAATGTAGCACAACCTTACAAGGTTAGTCCATACGTACATCTCCATATAACTTTTTTGGGGAAGAATGTGGCTTCCGAAGCGTTCCTTTCCCAGTTGGAAGGGCACCCTTACAAAAAAGAACTGCAGTATATTGAAGTAGAACTGCAGTACCAAGTAGTTTAACTGCAGTTTAAACCATAGATTTGCAGTATAATGAAGTATAGTCACAGTACAACTGTAGTTTAAGTACAGCTGCAGTAAAATGAAGTACAACTGAAAGTTGCATGACGTATAAAAACAGTAGAACTGCAGTTGTATTTTAATAGTACTTTAGATGTATTGCAGTATAGTTGTACTCCAGTAAAACTACAGACATTTGAGGTTATACTGCAATACTGCAGTTTTTTTTGTGTCCAAAAAACTGCATTTTTCTACATGTAACAAAAACTGTAGTATTACTTCTAAAAAACTGCAGTAATCTTTTGTAAGGGCAGGCTTCCCAGTGTTATCCAATAGTCTCACTGAGTGGGTTGTGCGGAACAGCAGTGATCGACACTCTGTGGTAGCCCTGTCCCACCGTCTCTTTAGGCAAGGGGGAGCAGGAGGCTTGCACAGGGCACTGGAGCCACAATTGTTGGTAGGTCCGACGCACGTCAAACGTGACCGACTGAATGGGAACATCTGGGTTAGAGAGGTAATCCTCATTCCCTGAAGGAGGGAACAGAGACGTATGTTCCGTCGCCACAGTCGCCGTACCCCGCTGCACATCCGGCTCACCTGCTCGGCTCCTCAGTGGAAAGCTAATGATGCAACACACCTGTTGCTCATCGCTGTGAGGCAGAGCAGCTGCTGCAAATATTTGCATGCCAATGTGCATTGGGTCATTTTAGTTACACTCGAATTAGATTGGCCTCTCTGGCGAGATTCCTATTCGTCGGTCTGTCTGACGTACATCTCCGAAAATGCATTACCCCCAATACTGATAATATGTGATAATCTGGTGGAATCTTGTGCTCGGAACACAGTTTATTTTTTATTGTGTTCAGGTGTTTTTTGCATCTTTTCCTTTGTAGAGGAATTGTTTAATTCATTATTTATTTTTGAAGAACACTACAAAAGTGATTCACAGCTGTGATTAAGAGAAATGTCACTCTCATGATGGACGTTGACAACTGAGACAAATGTTATCATCACTGTTTGGGATCAACATCAATAGCTACATGTAGTGAAATAACTAATGCTGTGGATCCAGATTTGCTCATGTAAGATGTTCTGGCAGGCCTGTCTGGAGCTGGCAGCAGCTTCACACATCATACTTTGATCCTCGTCGCAACGGGAGTTTGTGGCAGTTTTTGGTATCAAAAAGAAGAAAACACGTAACTTATCAATTGAAGTTCGACAAAAATGAAATAAATAAAAATACATAAACATTTCATTGATTTCACTGATATTTTGATCAAGGAGCCCACCGAGACAGAACACTGTCAGACTGGAAAGGACCTTTGGCATCCCTGCATGAGCAAGATTCAGAAGCCAGTGTAATTCTCAACATGTCTTTAATTACAGAATGTTAAAGTGCCACATCATGATTAAACTCAACTAACTGAAACTGAAGGGTGTGCTTGTTTTTGTTTTTTTCAGGGCTCTTTGTAAATTATACTTGCATCTTAAATTTGTCTAAATGTAAAGATAAAATAAGCAGTTTATTTTCTTGAAAATACCAAGATATATACGTTAACGAAAGTCTAATATCTGTATGTAAAAAAAATGATTTAAAATAAAAAAACTTTTATTATTAGATTTTAAATTAGATGCTTTCTAGAAATTATTTAGATCTAAAAACAATTTCAGTATAATTATATAAAATATAAATAAATATATATTTATAAATAATAATTAAGCATTACCATTATAACCTGACGTATATTATACTTTAATCACCAATAATTATTATAATATACATTTTTAATTATTATTAATACTATTAATCATCAGTGTCAAGTTGAACAAGGGACAAGATTCAGTATTACTCAAAATGAATAAAAAGTCGAATGCGAACTAAATGAAAAATGTGATTGTTTTTAAGAAGTATTTTATTATATCAAAAATAACTCTTTAATTGAATTACATAATTAATATGATAAATATTAAATACACATTATTTAAATCATATAAAGCGGACTGTGAGGAAAGCTTAGATCAATACACTGTAAAAATGATATTTTACATTCACCCAAAATAATTGAAGCAATTTCAAATTTTTAAATTAAGTTATATGTGATTCAACTTGATTTTTTAAAGTCAGTTTAATATAATTTAAGTTGAAATAACTTGTGTAGCCAATATACTTCAATTAAGGCAGCAATTTAACTTTTAAGTTTCTAAAATAAGTGGAAATTCTATACTATATATGTTTTTTTTTTCCTCCAACTTGATTAATGTTTACAATCAAATGCTGATATTTGTCTTTTTTGACTTTTCATCGCAGTGTCCAAATGAAACTGAGGTTTGAGTCAGAGTCAGTCTTTTCCTTTAACACAAGATTAGACACATCCCGCAGTCTTCGCACACTCATCTGTTTTGATTTGCTATGGAAGTGTGAACTGGTAATCAAAAGTGCTTGTGCATGAAAAACCAATGAGAGAATCACGTCTTATAAAATGTCTAAAACCTTTTAACTTATTCCAGGCGGCTTTATTGACTAACTGCAATACAGCAAACAACAAAGCAGGAGTTAAGACTAATAAACTCACTGCAAGTCAGAAATGTAATCTGATTAGTGATAATTGCTTTGCATTTCAACTAAATGTCATGTTGCCTTGGTCAACATTACCTTATTGCACTGATCAAATGAATTGAATAGAACAAGGCAGTGCAAACTGAGAGCTTGTTAAGATTTTCAGCAAAGAATTTGATTGATACATTTGCATTTTGTCTGGGTCTGTAAATGTCTACAGATGCCAAAAACACCCTCAAGGGGATGAGCAAGATATAGAGAGATGTGTTGGCTTGGTTGGTATGCGGTTGCTAACCACAGCTGTTGACTTTGAGATCATAAAAATCTGCCTTTGAAAAGTTTAAAAATGTATTTCTGTGATTTGTAGCCCAGATGGGCTGTGTTTATCAGAATCGCTACACAGCCATTGGCGTAAATTTTATTTGGCCGATAATTTGTAGCAATAAAGAAGGTGATGTTTGAGAGGTTCTTATCCAAAATGTGCCTTAAAACAGCTTTTAGCCCTAAAGAAATTGAACTTTTTTTTATAAAGATATTTAAAGTTATGTATACCGATGAAGACGCAGTTATAGCCATGTGGAAAATTAGGGATTTCTGCAACGGCATCTGTAACCAAAAACATTTGAAAATATGTGTCATGTATCATGTTCATCTGCCATTTTTTATTAGAATAAATAATCTTTGTTTAGTGTGTTTCATCAAGCAAAGTGTTCAAGTGCCTTTCAGAGGAGTTTGTTGAGTTTGGAGAAGTGGAGTAAGTTTGGGAAGGACACCTGATAGTGGTTTTCTTTTGCCCTGGGCCGACCATTGGACATTACGAGAAAATGTCTTTCTTTACAGACACCTTTAAATGCACAATTTTAAGTAAATAAAAAGGCTTATTTGTTGAAATTTAACAAGGAATATTTTGTTTCTTAAGCATGGAAGTGTCAAATGTCGATGTACAAATTTAGTCCAAATTGTTATTATGAAGAATTGTGATTGAAAAATTTGAATATATATGAAATTTTTTGTAACATAATAAATGTCTTTACTGTTAAGTGTCCTTACTGAAAAAAGTACAAATATATATATATTAGATCACTATGCTGTTAAATATAATTAAATCTGCTCTAAATATACTGTGCATAAATTTCCAGAACTGATATCTGAATGTTCACAATTCTCGTTTAATTATGTTGACATTTTGGAGTTAAAGCTTTTAACAGAGGGGATTTTGGATATCTCTATATATCACTCCATAATTAAATTTTAAAAAATACTGTCATTAGCCAGAAAACATTTTGCCTGTAGTGTCTTGCCTTAACCCTTTTGCGACCTTATGGACATTTTTGTCTTTTGCAGTTTTTTTTTTTTACCTGTGTTAATGCCAGCTGCATACATTTTGGCACAGGTGTGTATTTTTATTGGAATTGTACTATTTCACCCCTATTTAAAAAATCTATTTTGCACTAGATACATAAAATAGTTCCTCTCAGGACCTTTTGGACAAAAATGTCCTCATTGAAACCCTGCTATTTTTAATCCCAGGGCCATTTAACTATAAAATGATGTGATCTTTGTTAACAGGATTTCATTTTTTTTGGCAAGGCTTAAATTTTTACTATTTTTTTTACCCGATGGTGCCATTTTCTCAGGTTCGGCCTATAGAGCATATATTTGCTTTATTCTTGTTTTCTGCTTATGCAGAGCTAATTGGATCAATTATGTTGTTATAAAGGTGTGGGTGTGTTGGTTTGGATGTCAAGAGTGTGGTTTGTTTGTGTGGAATAATAAATTGTGTGTGTGTGTCCTTGTAATGTTTGAGAGAGAAAAACTCTACTGCAATTCACAAATCCAAGCACTGTGTGCACCAGTGGAGTATCTAATATGGAAAATTTGGTACTGTGCCCGAATCTTACTAAAAGCTAATTTTTTGAGATATCAAACACAACTTGTTTAGATTTATGGCTTTTATTTTCTAGCCGTTTTAGAATTCACCGTGTTTCATAAAACATATATTTTATATAAAATAATGTTTATAAATCATTTTCATAAACTTAAAGCTCTATAACTTTTTTTGGCTTCACTTAACCTTTTTTACATCAAGATTCTGCCAAGGGTCTCTTTAAAATAAGAACTTAAGTCTGTACTCCCAAGCTTAAATTTTTTTATCACCGTGTTTTGACACGGACATTTTTGTCCACTGTGGACTTATGAGTGACTTTTTTTAATTGATGCACAAGGGTTAATTACTTTCAAAAACCTCTTACTTCTAAACATGACAACTTACGCAAATTTTTGACCAGGCTTTCACAAAGAAATTATGACCACATGCAAAAACAGGAGAGAACTTTAAAAATGTAAAATATTTTCCTCATATTTTGATGGTTTAATCAAATTTGTAGGGTCATCAAAAACAACTAATCCCATCCATGTCCGGCTTTTGGTGCGTTCTAGACGTAAAGATGACACCAAACAATGAACAGAAGGAACTAAGGGCTTAAGTGCACAGGGTAGATAATCAACAGAAAATGAAACAGGTGCATAACTCAAATCAGTAACCAGGGTAACTAACAATGACAGGGAACACAGGCAATCAGGAACAGAACAAAACCAAACTAAGGGCATGTTTACACAACAGCGATGTACTAAAAATGGAAAAGTTTTTCCTTTGCATTTTTTTTGCATACATAGGGAGCTCCGAACAAAAAAAAAAAAAAAATAGTAGGCTAAGTCATGTGCACGATTTACTAATTCATTATATCAAAAAATTATCAAAAAATTATTATATTCATAAAATATCAAAATTTACCATTTCGTTCTCTTGATTTATAAATCATGCGCACGATTTAGTAAATCGAGGGAATGAATTAGTAAATCGGGTAAATTCAATTTTTTTCTTACATGTCATGCGTGGGGCTCCGTACGTACAGACGACAATGTTGCCAAAATACTACCCATTCACACGGATCTGTGAAAATGTCTAAAAGCGCTGCATTATTCATACCAGGCCAGTAGTTGGCGATGTCACTTAATAAAGAAACACTACACGCCTATAGACTGAACAAGTAATACACATGCGCATGACAAATATCATATATATATATATAAATAAGTATCATTTTCAATTCAATTTTCATTTTCAAAATGCAGCATTTTCAGGCCCCATTGTCGTGCACATAAATTAACAGCCAAATGCATAAAATGAAATGGTTTTGTATAAACGGCCCATAAAACACCATGAAACTGAACATAAACCTGACACTCCGGACATCACTTTTGGCCTATCTTAAGCTAAATGAATAATTTACATCTATACTAGACTAACACATCTTACACTTATTTGTTGCTTATGACACCAAGTTAGACCGCCTCTAAAAAATAGGTGCATGACACCACTGAGCATTTTATCTAAAGCAATTACTTTGTTCTTATAGCGAATGATTTTCACAATGAATCTTGGGTGATATCGCGAAATTTTAATCTCCACATAAAGTTCTCACTAGCCTGTATCATTCATTACGATACATACCCAAACATTCATTGCATTCTTCCGAAGAAATGCGTTGTCAGTAGACACACCTTCTAAAAGAGTAGTATAAAGCATTTAATCCAAGCAAGTAAACTCGTGTTGCTTCAGATTCAACTTCTTGTCAAACACATTTCTGTGCTCTGATGTGAAGAGTCCTGCAATGAATCTACCCATCATTCCATCTCACACAGAATGCTGTATTCTGTACATGACAAGCATAAATCAGCTTTCAATGCAACATAATTCCTTTTTTCTCACACAGCCTTGGGGCTTTTCTTCCTTCTCTCTCTCTCTCACACACACACACACACACACACTCACAGGAGCTCAGGTGTGTCTTTACAAGCTTCAACTTTCAGAGTTATTACAGCACAATCCATGGCTGGCAGCTACGGGAACGCACCCACAAGCCCGAGACCACAACACTCTGAGATTATCAGCAGAAGATGAACTTCTAACTTCTAACTAATGAACTTCAAACTCTACATCCTGGTGAGTGTAAGTGAGATTGTGGAGTTGTTGAGTCATTTTTGTGTAACCAGCTGTACTGCTATATTAAGAATAATACAATGATGTGCAAACTTTGAGTCAGTGCTTTGAATTGTTCTCTACAGACTATGATGGATCTTCGGTAAAAGTCGAAGCTGTTCAGTCAAATCCCCAACCACATGCTATTTGTCTTCATATCTGCTAAGGTATGTGTAGAAAATATTCTGTCATTGCTGATGTAATGATTTCTTGGTTTAGTTTATGTAACTGTTGAGGGATGCACTGGATTTTACCATCATTCAGATATTATTTTTATATATTCCATTTTCATTTTCATTTTCTTGGTCATTTTCAAGTTTTTTTTTCCGAGTTAAAATTAATTTTATTTTACTTAACACTTATTATATTTAAAGCAACAAAATATGGTTGTAGAAATCGTTTTAGTTTTAATTAACTATAATTATTGTAGGAACTTTTTCAATTTTTATATTATTTAGTTGTATTTATAGTTGTTTCATGTTTTAGTAACTAATATTTTATTTTTACTTGTAAAACAATACTTTAGTTTTTAATTGAACTAATTTAAAAATTCTACAACATACTGTAATGACTGAAAGTTTTATCCGGCCAAGGATATTTTACATCTTCACCCTTAATTAAAACATTATTAAGAAATGTGTTTTGAAACTGAAATGGAATATTTTGAAACCATATTGTAGTTGTGCTTGGAGTCAATTGTTTTATTATGATAAACAAAACAAAATCATGTGCAGAATTGTTGGCCAGGCTGTCATACAAAGAAATTGTGAACACATGCAAAAACAAGAGAGAACCAACAAAATATTAACATTTTTTCCTGAGAGCTGAGATCATATTTTTTTTTTTTTATATTAAAAGAAAACCTGTAGCTGTAGTTTGCCATTTTTTTTATTTCAGCTAAATACCTTAACCAAGTTTAGTGTTTTGTTCTTCCCATCATATTTAAAATGCTTATAAAATATAAAATATTTTCCTCATATTTTGATGGCTTATTTGAACTTGTTGGGTCATTAAAAACAAATATCTTTTCCAGACATCACTTTTGATCGCTACTATGTTTGACAAACATGTAGTAAAATATATAAATGAAAAACGAAAATAATAATAAATATAGCTGCAAGCAACAATTAACGGGATTCAAGTGCTTTAAGGCCTTTAAGCACATGTGTAAAAAGGTATTATGTTTTATTTAGCAAGCCTGTAATCATCTCGATCATAGATGGAAAAGACCATTTACAGCCAATACAGGAAATTTATCATTGGAATATATCAGTTGAGCTCAATTTAACTACTGAGCTTCAACCAGTTGCTCAAAACAAGGAGTTCTACCATGTGGTACGAATGTCGTGGGCGTGTGTGAAAAATCTTGCGATACACGATCCTTTACACACCTGAAAAATGTGGCCGAATTCTTTCTAATTTCTCACAGGCCTCTACGGTCGTGAGTCAAACAGGCACAGAAGTGTCTTGTTATTCCAATCAACCTCCGTTAATCTTGTCTAATAGCTGCTCAAAATTCATTGGCCGATGGAGGACATGCCAATTTCAAGTCGATTGGACTAATGGTGAAGTAGTTATTGCCATTTTCAAGTTTTTTCCTGTTATAGCGCCACCAAGTGGCCAGTGGTGAAAGAGTGGTGAAAATAACTCATTCTGTTCACGAGTTATAGTCTTTCATAGTCCTTAAGGACTGTGAATCGAAAGCTTTATAGATAATTACTGACAATCAGACTCCACTGGTTTGGTTCCAATCGGGCCAAAACCCAAGGACAAGTTTACAAAACTAGGTTTTTCAAAAAAATCAAAATACCGGAAAATTTTGCAAGCGATTCATGCATTTTGTCCGCCTTGAGCCAAGTATTCCAACGATATAAGCCGCTTGAGCATACGATTTAAGAGTCATGTGCAGTTTCACACTTTTCACCACTGTAGCGCCCCCGTCTGGCCGATTGGAGTAAGCCTTGATGACGTTTGAATAGTTAAGAGTCTCTACTACTTACAGTTAGATCTGCCTGATCGCTTTTAAGGAAGAATGCTGATCCATGGAAAATTTAACAATTACAATGGGGTTTCAGCTTGAATGACTAATAATAATAATTATGAGGGATAAACTGTCCTGTCCAGATAAAATAAGTGTGACAAGCAGGGTATGGCGAGAGCCGTGAGGGAACGGCGTAAGGCCGGTGACACGAGGTGATGATGAGCGTCAGCTGCGCGCTACACCGGTCTCGTAATCTCGGTAAAGACTAGAAGGGATACAGCCACAGTCACTGGGCACGTGCACATCAATATTGCGTCATTTAATATTTATTTATTTAATTTAATTTTTTAATTTTAATTTAAACTGTATTTTCAGTATTGTAAGGGTAGGTTTAGGGTTGGGGTTGGTGTAGATGTTAATAAAACACAATTTGATAAGTAGCACATACTGTTATTTATCCTGAGGTTTTGCCTCACTTCCGGCCGTAGCTGTATACCTTCTAGACACAACCTCGTATCGCTCACGGAGGAGCTCCGGAAGCATAAAAGGAGAGTAGCGACAGTCGCGTCACCGGCCTTTCCCTCACGGCTCTCGCCATGCCCTCCCTGCTTGTCACAATAAGTAATGTCATATTAAATTTGAACACAATGTGATTGACTTTAATGCTACTATGGCAGGACTTAGATGCATGGCGATTACAAAAATTTGCAGCTGCTGTGTTGCATTGCCTAAAAAACAAACGAATATTTGAAGGACAATATTGTTGTTGCGTGTTTTAAATTGCTGTCACACACAAGACTTAAAAAGAAGCCCACCTGTACGTTCCGCTGCCATAGTCGCGTAAATACATTGTGGCTTTTCTTGAATGCAGTTTGACTTGTGCATTCTGGTGAATGATCTGCTCTGTTAAAAAGACTGTCATAGATATACTCAGGGTTGGGTAGTAACGAAATACAAGTAACTTTGTTACATATTTAAAATACAAAATGTGAGTAACTGTATTTCATTATTTTAATGAATCAATTTTAAATGGGTGGTAATCAGATTACAGTTCCATCTGAAAAGTATTTTAGATTACCAAAGTGATTACTTTGAATTTTAATGTCATTTAAACAGCAATTGGTGATTTTCTGACTCTGACCGTCTGAAAAAGCGGAGTTAAGTTTCATCAACATTTTAATACTTTTAAGAGGGATCATAAAAATGTTGTTATTTTTATTTAGTACTGTCCTGAACAAGACAAAATGACTGAATTTATACAAAAAATTGCCCAGCTGTCAACTTAACTGTCCTGTCATGACCTGATGATCCACAACTGTTTTCATGTTTTGTGATGTTGTTTGTGAGTCATTTTATAATTCACTCGTCACTGCAATTTTTTCTCACAATTTGTTTTTTTCCCCTCACAATTGTGAGTTTGCATTTCACAATTCTGACTTCTTTTTCTCAGAATTGCGAGATTTAAACTTGCAATACTGACTTTTTTTCTTGCAATTGTGAATTTAGTATGTGAGTTTATATCTCATAATTCTGACTTTAATTCTGACCTTATAACTCACAATTGCTACTTTATATCACGCAATTCTGAGGGAAAAAGTCAGAATTGTGAGATAAAAACTCACAATGACCTTTTTTGTGTTTGTTCCACACTTATTAGTATTCCAAAGTATTCTAAAGTATTTAGATTAAGTTACTAAACTTGAGTAATGTAACGAAATACGTTACAAATGACTTTTTAAAGCATGTATTTTGTAATCTGTAGTGAAATACATTTTAAAAGTAACCTGCCCAGCCCTGGATTTACTTACGGACTCTACAGAAAAATGATCAAATTACATGCTCATATACTGCAGTCAAAGGGTTTTGCTTCAGGACCTTGATTTCATAACATCTAGGCATCAGGTGGACAAAAACGATAACAAAATGTCCTTAGAATAAATGTATTATTTATTCATTCATTTTACTTACTGTTTGATTAATGAATTAACGATTTCACAACAGCAATTTAGTTGTACTTATATTTTTATTGACAGGCCAAATTTTAAAATCCTACCAAATTGGTTTGATGAATAAAAATATAAATATAATATCTAAAAATGAAGGATATATTTAAAAAAAAGTTTCTATTGAAAATATAAAGAACTGATTCAGATAAATAACTAATCCCGATAAATTCTGATTAATAGCGCAAATATAAACACTGTCAAGACATTCTCAGTAAGTTCTGAGAGCCTGTAAGTCATAGGTGTCCATCTGATTGCTTATGCTTGACATTTTGATAGCCGAATACTCAATGAGAAAAACGTTTTGACACCTTGCTTTAATTAAACCGGCAGTAAACCTAGAGGCTGTGTTTATTGTGACATATTTCTCTCATTGATTTTGTATCACAGTCCCCCTCCTCCATTCATTCATCCATCCTTGCTCTCTCCCCATGCACCCGTCTGTCCTATAGGTCCAGGTATGCAGATCCGATCGGAGACATCAGTGTTCCTGCTTCTCTGTAAGTCTGCTCATGTCTTTGACATTGCTGAAAGCTGACAGTGAAATTACCCTATATGAGCCCAATCATAGGAAACATGTGATCACTTGCCACCCTTGGACTGAAATTTTTCCCCCCACTTGTTGACACTTGAATCCTCTAACATTCACAAGTTGTGTTTCGTTGTATATTTTGCACCACATTTCTTTAGTTTTTGTAGCAAAGCCAGTTTGAACAAATCACTGTCACTCAGTTTAACAATTGTTCTGGTTCATACTTGTACATTTTTTGTCTTTCAAGTATCATTTTTTTATTGAAAGTCAGTAAGGTAACTTAAGACAATAATTATATTTAAACTGCAAATTAAGCTGCAGTCTAGTTTCTAAAAGAGAATTGAAGGGATACTAATTATTATATGTACTAATTATAATAATTTATAATTAGTACATACAGCTCTGGAAAAAATTAAGAGAGCACTGCAAAATTATCAGTTTCTCTGGGTTTACTATTTATAGGTATGTGTTTGGGTAAAAATAACATTTTTGTTTTATTCTATAAACTACTGACATTTTCCCCAAATTCCAAATAAAAATATTGTAATTTAGAGCATTTATTTGCCAAATGCAACAACTTGTCAAAATAACAAAAAATATGCAGTGGTCTCTTAATTTTTTCCAGAGCTGTATAATTATGTATATAATAACATGGATAGAGTGCTGAAACGTTGACATATTTTTGTAGGCCGAAAACTAATTTTGTGCAATGCAAAAAGCCAACTGGAAAAATCCTAGTGGGTTTTTGTTGAAGGAGTAGAGTTATGCTAGAACTTCAGCATTAAAAAAATACACCATTGCCGCACACTGTAAAAAATATTTTCATTATTTATCACAGCATTTTTTCTTTTTTATAATCAACTTAGATAATTAATGTGGTTCAGATAACATAATATTTTGAGTTTCTGTTGATTAAACCAATTGCCTTCATTGTATTAACTTCAATGAACTCAAAATTTTAAGTCAACCAGGTAACTTACTTTTTTAAGTTAAACCAACAATTCTTTTTTTTACAGTGCAGCACTCTACTTAACATTAATGTCTTTTTATTGAATAGTTCACTATATTCTGAACAGCAGCTCTCTTGCTCATGTGATATTGCTTAAATATAATCACTATCTACCTAAGACGATGGGCACTTTTTCTAAACGCTATTGAAGCTTTGAAATATTTACAATCTAATCTCATGCCAGTTTTATAATTTAATGTTTTTATAAATGTAATTAATTTTAATACATGTAATTATAATTATAGGTAATTGTTTCATTTTGCAAAGTCCTGCACTCAAAACAATCATTACACAGAGCTTTCATATTAAAGTTTATTTAATTATTTGTAGATTCAATTTAATAGATCAGATTTCATGAAAGTATTTGCAATTGGTTTATAAAGGGTGTCATTATCAGTGTTGGGGGTAACGCATTACAAGTGCTTTTTTCAAGTACCTATAGTGAAGTTACTTTTTCAAATACGTAATGCAAGTTACTTTGCTTTCCCATTTATTGACTGACAGCTCTCTTGTCTCCATGTTGAGTGAGGAGAGGAGTTGTGTGTGCCGAGTAAACATGATGGTTATTGCAGTTATAGACTAATGTGAGCAAGCATTTACTCGCAAAAACAGATTCAGTATTCCTCAAAGTGTATAAAATGCAATGCAAACCCAGAATATTATACAAACCTGCAAAAGGTAAATGCTAATGCAAATATACTTTATGCATTTAATCTCACTTTATTAATCAATGTCTTCCCTGCTGGCCTTCGATTATCCAATTCAACCAGTTCAGAATGGTAGCACAGCAGAAAGGTTTGTTTGAGCTGCGCCCTCTACTCTACAGCCGTGCATTTGCATTTCCTTAAGCCTTAGGCTTTTATTCAATTCACTTTTGGTGTGAAAGGGCATTTACATTTGCCAATAAATAGATTTTTTTTTAAATGAAATCAAACAAACAAGCCCAGCCCAGTTGAGAAAAAATAATGCAAAAGTAACACAACACATTACTTTCAATAAAAATAACTAAGTAACTTTTTTAATGAGTAACGCAATATTGTAATGCATTACTTTTATATTCTCACTGCATTTACAGTGTCTTGGCCAACAGGTGTTGCCACCTTGCAATGTTTTTTTCTTTTTTCTTTTTTGACTGTTTTTGAAATTGTGAATCATTTTGCAAATCAATTGAAAAAAGCTTTGTTTCACCCATCACTACAAAATAAATTATTTGTTATTGTGTAGTTGTTGCTTTCAGGTGGTATTAGGGGCGGGAACATTCTCATACCAGAGAGGTTTTATTGGACAAATATTTGTATATGCCCTTGAGCAATAGATGATGTCATTATTATTTGAAATGTGTATATTTGCTAAATTTAAGTCATCTTTGTATTGTACACTAACATAGAGAGGTCGTCAAAGCGAATATACATGGACTATTTAAGAGGAGGGGCATTCTTAGCATTTAATAAATGATAGCATTTAATTGAACACTAATTTGTAGTACAGGATGAGTCATCAATATGCAGCTAAATTTATTACTTGAGGTTTAGTGAAATCTAACTGTGCATTTATGATTTGTAGTGATATCAGCTCCAGTCCGCCTCCAGGACGAATGTGTGGGGAATTCATGTTATCCTAACCTCGGTGACCTCATGGTGGGCCGTGCCGCCCAACTCACAGCTTCTTCAACATGTGGCCTCTACAGACCGCAAAACTATTGTATCCTGGGATACCTGGAGGTCAGTTGTAAAAATTGCAACATTTCAAGGGGTCTGAAGGTCAGTGAGGAGCATGTGTTTTAAAAATGTGTCTTCAGACTCAGAGAATTCGATCAGAAATGAAAGTACATTCGAAGAGTTGCTCTCAGAGCAGTGCTTGTTGGGTAAAATACTTATTTATTAATTAAAAATAAGTAATATAAAAATTCAAGGTCATAAAGTCCTTGAAACCTCAAGCAAATACATTTCCCTCAGGAATCCAAGCACAGTGAAATCCCTTTTTCTCAGACTTATTTGCACAACATGTTCCCAATCCAAACTACTCAGAATACAGTTCCATCCCAAAATGGTCCCTTTTCAGCACCCACACTGAGATAAAAGCGACGGCATGCTTTTTTCAGTAAGGATTGACAGCACTCTGGCCAACCCTTTGGGTAATACATACTACAGACAAGTTCTGATGTGCCTTCCTCAGCTGTCGTACAGGTCATTACCTTTTCTCTGCCACAAGACTAATTTATGCCTGTTTCCATATTCCACTTTCCTCCCGCCACATACCCCTGGCCCTGTCTATACAGGTGATAAAGCTGGTATGTGGGTGTGTCGTTTCACACTCATTTTGTATATTTACTCTAATTTTCTTGGTCCGAAGAGCCAACCGCAATGGTGCTTCCAATAACAGACAGTATAAATAAAAGGAAGCTGAAAAACTCTTTCAGTTGGTTTCTCAGGTGTTAAAATGACATTATTAATGTGATGGACAACACTTGTTCATACATGCCCGCAACCGAGAAGCACCCCCTACATATCCCCCCTCATTATCCCTACTATATACTGCCTTTCTTCAGGAAATGCTTCTGAAATTTTTCCAGGAGACACTAATTACATAGAATAATACATTACTGCAGGAGCTTCTGCGACTTAATCCCTGCTGTATGAAGTTTTTTAAAGGGATAGTTCACTTGAAAAATTCTATCTTTATTTGTTCATTTTCTCATGTTGTTCCAAAGCCTTGGAAGTTTCTTTCTTTCATGGAACACAAAAGGTGATATTTTTTTTTCTCTCTCTGGAGAACATCCTGGTGGGTCTCTCCAATAGAATGAAAGTGAATGAGGACTGCGGCTGTCAAGCTCCAAAGAAACCCCATAAAAGTAGACTATAAGACTGAATGCAGTATATCTCAAGTCTTCTGAAACCTTTCAGCGGTTTCGTGTGAAGAATAGTTTGAATTGTAAGTCATCAATCATTGAAAATCTTACCATCCGCCGTTACTCTCCTTGGTTCATGAGATCATGAGAGACGTAGTCATGTCCTGTTTCAGTTCAGATCACCAGTTCTACCAGAAAGACTCGGGAGGTAAATTAACTTGCAATGAAATTTATTAACAATCAGCAAGCAAAAATTGTAAGATAAAGTTCTTTGGCGTAGGCCCCGTCCGTAGCTTAGATCCTGAGGGTTGCGGACTCTGCATTTCCTGCCTGAAGATGAAGGCAGGGGCGTAGCCGACCCCCGGGAGGTATGGACAGGGACCATCCTGGTGGTGGTGGGGAGGATGGAGGTTAGGTTTCGCGTCAGCATCTGCGAACTCAGACAAGTGTGAGTACCGATCTTATACACTACAGGTGTTGGATAATGATTGGTTAGATCTAAATTAGTAGTAACATAACATTTGAGTCTTCCTGACAGAACTTGCGCTAGAGCTTTCATATCAGATCAATGAATCAGCTGATCCTGTTTACAAACTTATCTGGGTGCATTTCCCAAAAGCATCATTATCCAGCTATGGAAGTTCAACATTTCAATGATTCTGTGTTTTCCAAATCAAACATTTGCAAACATCATTGGAAATTGTGAGAGTGGAACCACAGCTCTCAGACTGTGGTTCGAAGCATAGTTTCTTGTTAGCATTGCATGTGGACTTAAAACAGATCATGCCTTAGAGGAAAAATAAGCAAGCTAACATCTGGCACGATCGATATGTAATGATGAGTCAGCAGGTTGAAATGCAAATGCAGCTTTATTTACAAACGCAGTCAGACAGGCAATGGTCAACACAACAGCAAACAATAGTGGCAGGAAACAGGCAGACTCGTAGTAAGTATCCAGGCGAAAGGTCAAAGGCGGGCAGATAAACATCAAAAACAAGAAACAGGTAGGATCAGGAAACAGGCAAACAAGACAAGGATAATACGCTCGGAATTGCAATACAGGGATAAACAATACTTCGCAGTGAGTGTAAGTGAGAGTGGTGCTTATATAGTGAAGGCAAGTGAGAGTAATATGTTACAGCTGGCAGGGTGATTAGTGACTGGGTGAGGGGCTTATGGGAAATGTAGTCCGTGTGACAGGGTCCATAGAGTGAGAGGGTAAGTGGACGAAAGGCAGAGCGGATTCATTATACTATTTATCTCATTCCATATATACACAAATGTCATCACATTTACATTTACATGTATTCATTTGGCAGACGCTTTTATCCAAAGCGACTTACAAGGGGAGCAATTAGGGGTTAGGTGTCTTGCACAAGGGCACCTTAGTCATGGTATCGAGGGTGGAGAGAGTGTTGTTGATTCACAATCCCCACCTTCAATTCCTGTCGGCGTGGGAATCGAACCAGCAACCTTCAGGTTACAACCCCGACTCCCTCACCATTAGGCCAAGACTACGCCACATCACCTACTTGACATCATTCATGACAGTTATACTTTTGAACCAACATGGTTCAAACAACAGATGTGCAACAAAGTTACGGTTTTGGGAAATAGTTTCTCCAATCGATACATCGTATTATGGCAGTTGAACTTTTGTTGTACACGAGACGCACCCCTGAATTATTCATTAATGAACTCAGCTTAAAGATCAGCCATAACTGTTATCAGCCCAATGGAAAATTTATGAACAACCACTTAATTTTCGTTGTTCAACACTTATGCAAATTGTTGCATATTGCCATTTGATGGACACTATTGCCATTTATCTCAAAACTCAGAATGAGCGCAAGTGCTTCACCTGTGACTCCAGGAGCCCCTACAATCTCCACCACAATCCCAACAGTCACCGCATAGAGAACATCATCACCACCTTCCAACCTGAACGCAAGATGAGCTGGTGGCAGTCTGAGAATGGTGCGTAACTTCTTTGCGTGAACTGAATGGACTCTTTGTCATTAAATTCTGTTTGATATTTCGAATTTAGACTTAATTTAGCTTCATTTCAAAATCCCAGGTGTACACGACGTCAGCATTCAGTTGGACTTGGAATCAGTGTTTCAATTTAGTCATTTGATATTGACATTCAAGGTACACTCAACACTTCCCAAATCTTTTATTTGATTAATATTTCCCGTGCGATTGAGCAAACTATTTGATAACATGCTCTCAAACAGAGTTTCCGTCCTGCTGCCATGTTGGTCGAGAGGTCAAAAGACTTCGGCAGAACCTGGAAGGTTTTCCGTTACTTCGCGGAGGACTGTGCCAACTCGTTCCCTGGTGTCTCTGAGGACCCAGCACACAGTATTGACGACCTCATCTGTGACAGTCGCTACTCTGGGACAGAGCCATCGACTGATGGAGAGGTAAACTCAGAGCAATCCTGAAATAATCCAACCTCTTCATTACTTACATTTCAGGTTGATTCTTACTGTGCTTTCCATTCAGGTGGTGTTAAAAGCCTTGGATCCCAGTTTTGACATCCACGATCCATACGACCCTACTATACAAGGTTTGTGTCTCATTGAAGGTGTTGTTTGTTTTAGAAATAGCACAGTAATTTAGATGTCAAGCCAGGATGATGCCTAAAGGCATGTCCAACAAGTGAAAGGCCTTGATGAGCTCATAGTGTGCTAGATTGACTGTAAAGAAAATTTCCACTGTTCAAACATGTCATAACACATAATGTTTCATTGGTTCTCACTGGGGCTTTCAGGACCCAGATTAATTAGAGATGCAGTGATATTACAATTCTGGATATCGATAAGCCGATAATTATTCATGTTATGACCGATAATCGGCTCACATTAAAATCCTGTTAAAGAGACCACACTAAAAATGAACCCTTGTGCATTGTTCAAATTCACTACCCTTTGGTTATGTTTGTGGCTGAAAACAGCCACGATTTTAATGGCTTTAAAAATGTATCAGATAAATATTTTTTTCAAATTTTTTTGCTTAAATCTATTAATCAACCTCAGTCCTGATCAAAACTACTAAATTAAAAAAAAAATCAGGATTTTAACTCTTTAAAATGTTAAAATCTGATGCTGCACAAAAACTAACAACACATCAAAGCCAATGTTGTTTCTAATCTTTGACACGTTTTTTTCCCAAATCAGTGACATCATTTATGAATTTGACAATTAAAGAGTTAAAATCCTGAATTTTTTTTTTTTTTTAATTTAGTAGTTTTGATCAGGACTGAGGTTGATTAATAGATTTAAGCAAAAAAAATTGAAAAAAATATTTATCTGATACATTTTTAAAGAAGTTAAATTCGTGGCTGAAAACATAACTAAACAGTAGTGAATTTGCCCACAGAGTACTGATGAGTTTTTGAAAATTTCCAAAGCATTTTCCCAAAATATGTGTCAAAATAAGATTTGTCACCAAAAATCATTCCATTTGCTGAAACACGGAGAAAGTTATGGCCAAATTAAGACTCAAAAATTCCCCATAGTGGATGAAAACATAAGGGTTAAATGATATGCAACAAAATAATTTAGAAGTCAAAACATTATAATGTACAGTTTAAAAAAATGCATTTTCATTTTGAGATTTGCTGAAGATTTAATAAAGTATTCATTTTTTAAAACATTAACAGTTAGGTAATGTCTTAATGTAAAAATAGAGGAATTGAGCTAAATATCTGCCAATACCAACAAGTGAAAAATTTGTAATATTGGCCAATATGGACGTTTTCATGAACTTTATATCATGAAACACAAGCAGTATCAGTTATTTCTTATGGTCCTCAGAGCTGATTACCCTGACGAACCTGCGAGTAAACTTTACACGTTTAATCACCCTGGGCGACACGTTGCTCACACGACGGCGGAGGAACCCACAGGATAAGTACTATTATGCCCTCTATGAGATGGTCGTTCGGGGGAGCTGTTTCTGCAATGGCCACGCCAGTCAGTGCGTTCCCGTGGATGGCACACGTGGAGATACCTTCAGTGAGCCTGGCATGGTGAGCATACTCCTGTAAGAAAGAAAAATCACATATGAGATCTCCTTAATGTCTGAACTGTTTCTCCAAGACAGCAATAAAATGAAATGAAGATTAATGGAGACATTACTTTTCTCTAGACCCCTTCTCTCAGTAAAGAGATCTTAATGTCTTATGCTGCGCTAAGATTGCCAATCAATTGAACATTTCGCATCCAAGTTCTTTCACATTTTTGTTGATCATGGATGTCAATTTTTTATGCTATTATTAATATAAAAATGTAATGTTTATAAGTATAGTCACATTGTTTGCTTTATCCTTTATTGTTTAATAAATGATCCATCCTTTATAATAATTGTGTCTGGTTTTTGTGATCCTTTGATATTCACCTCACTTTATCTTTGCTCAAGGTGCACGGTAGATGCGTTTGCCAACATAACACCGCAGGGTACAACTGTGAGCGCTGTCAAGACTTCTACCATGACGCCCCCTGGAGGCCAGGTGGAAAAACAGACTCAGATGTTTGCAGACGTAAGCATACTCAAACTATTGATAGATTAAACCACAAAAGACACTCTCTTGGCTCTTAATAAATTTGGATGAGATGATAATATGTAAAATAAAGGTACAAACATTAAAACCCATTGGAAGTAACAATAAAAAGTCATATATATCCTCCTTTAATGTTTCAGGATGTAACTGCCATGGCCATTCAGAGAAGTGTCACTTTGACCTTGCACGCTATTTGGCCACTGGTGGGGTTAGTGGTGGTGTGTGTGATGACTGCAGGAACAACCGTGTTGGATCTCAGTGTGAGCTGTGTGGGCCGTATTCATACCAAGACCCTCAACGCTCTGTGGATGACCCCAACGCCTGTATACGTGAGTGAAAAAATCCTCTAGCCTTACTAAGAATTCATTTTACTGTTCTAATGTTTTTCATTGTTGTCCTCTAAAATAATCATTCTGGAACAAAGGCTACTTAGAGGTTTCCAATCAAAGCATTCAGCATGCTCTCCCCAGCTAACCTGGTGCTGTGACCTATATATCAAATTCAAAAATGCAAAAAGGCCTACACTCTAAAACACTTTATAGATAACAAACGTTTCAGCTCTTCACCTTCACTTCGTCCTTAGAGGTTTCCAAAATATCTCTATTTTTTGTTCTGTTCTATGTCTAGCTTGTGAATGTGATCCTGATGGCTCAGTGGACCGTGGTTTGTGTGATCCAGTGACTGGCCAGTGTGTGTGTAAACAGAACGTTGAAGGAGAGCGCTGTGACCGCTGCAAGTTTGGGTTCTACGGGCTCAATCGGGACGATCCTAGCGGCTGTCAGTGTAAGTGCAGATTGACCCACAAAATGGGACTTTACCGAGTCATTTCAAACTCAATAATGTGTAAAACTGAGTTAGAAAATCTAGCGTTGGACTTCCAGTTAAGCAAGACTTCTGTCAATTCAAGTGCCTACCATCCCTGCTGAAAAAGCCAGCATGAATTCCATGTTGATCCAGGCTGGTTAAAGTTGGTCTAGCTTGTAGACCAGCATAGTCTTTCTGTTCTCAAGCAAAACTCATCTGGTGTAGTTGGTCCACCAGCACCCAGTTCCCATGCTGGGAACCAACAACCATCATCCCATACTGGTCTCAGCAGGTAAAACTTGGTGGACTTTGCAGCAGGGTTGTGAGGTCACAAGGTCGGGAGTTTTGAATAGCCATCTACTTGCTAAATGAATGAATTTGGCCTAAACTTTTATCTAACCTTTCTTAATTCATTTTTACATGTACAGTGTGCAGTTGCAATTTCATGGGAACGATACGCACGGACAATCCCTGTGATCAAACCACAGGAAGGTGTATTTGTGAGCCCTTTGCTTACGGCCCACAATGTGACCAGTGTCTGGTGAGCTGAACCTCCCCATCAGACCTCAGCATGTAAACTTAATCATTTACACAATTTTTAATGTTATACTATGTTTTCCAAATAGCCAGGTTACTGGGGTCTGGGAAACACAGTCTATGGCTGCTTACCCTGCGACTGTGACATTGGAGGGGCCCTGAGGACTGAGTAAGAATCTCAGCAAACCACTTACCTCTGATTAATTGTTTACAAGACTGCATATGCATATATATATTATATATACAGATGTTCCTCAGTGGATGGCCAGTGTGAATGCAAGCCTAACATGGTGGGCCAGAAATGTAGTGATCCAGCCCCTGGATATTTCTTGGCTCCTCTTGATTTCTATATCTATGAGGCTGAGAACGCAGCACCTCTGGTAAGAGATTGTGATTGACTGGATATGATTTCTGTACTAATTTATATTCTTTATTTGCAGCCACACCAGACCTGGCTCATGCAAAATTTATATGGACACTGCAATGGTCACAATATGACATTTTTTTTAAACATAATTCAACATACTACATGTAATGTCTTATCCACTTTATTGCAACGCTGCAATACTACAGATTTAAAGTTTGCATTCTTTTAATTCAGCTAGTTCATACCATATCAGTCTTCTAATGGTCACATGTCTTCACATTATGTGAATTCAAACTTGATTTCACTAAACTTGACATTTGAAACAAAGCTAAATACGCATGTGCTTGCATTTCCTGCATCTCGCATTTGCGTACATATGTATAGAAGTTAGTGGAGCGAAAAGTGTGGTGTGACTGCCACTGGATTCATTCATAAGAATGAAAATCCATGACTGTGTGTGAAGGTCAACAAGATAATTTGGTTTTCGGTTCAGTTCAATTTCAGTTCAAGCTGAAAAATGTCAAGTGGTGCGACTTGCTTAAACATAATTTCATTTAGGGATTTAAAATTTATGTTATTTGAATAAAAAAATGTTTACAAACTTTTTTGAAAATGGATGTGTACTTGTATTCAAGGAATAAGGAATTATGTTATTACTTTTTACTTCAATGTTATACCACACTCTTCAGCTCCCACTTTCTGCTTCCACAGGTGGCAGTTTCTCCATTTATCCAGGCCACTACAGTCTATATACCTGCACGACCAACCAAGCTCCCTCTATGTCCCACACCTCCGAAACCTTCCCCAACATCTCATAAAGGAACTGAATCCCCAACGGTGAACCCCCCTGTCACCCTGCCCATCTGTGAGCAGTACTTCAGACAGAGGGGTTACGACTTCAAGATCAGTAATGGAAGGGTTGTTTTGGTCAAGCCTGAGAAACGGAGAAGACGAAGACAAGGCCAGGTGAAGCTTGAAATGACAGATAAACAAACTGTCCAAGTTCTAATGCTACAGAATTGAATGTGTTTGTTTTACTTGGTTGTTCCCATTCAGAGGATAATCCCCTTTGAACCAGGCTCACCTCTTCAGATCATCCTGCGACAACGTGTCTCAGATCGGTCTGTCACTTGGACTGGACCAGGTTTTGTGCGAGTTCAGGATGGGGCAGGACTCAGATTTACTGTCAGCAATATACCAGCAACTCTTGATTACTATGTAGTTGTCCGCTATGAACCAGAGGTCAGACAGTCCTTTCAATCAATATTTGAATATCAACATTTGTTTGAAATGTTTTGGTCCATTTCACATTTATGCATTCTATACTTTATCTTTGCAGTCCACCGATGATTGGACTGCTATTGTGAATGTTGTATCACTTGGATCGGGGGATGGACGTTGTCCAAAAGACCCATCCGACAAAATGTTTACTCTTTCAGGTTCTGGAAGGTGAGAAGATTTTTGTTGGCTTAATTTTTGCACGATTTGCAAAATATATTATTAGGTTTATGTCGAGTGGTAGTTTACTAAGGGTATAGTTCACCCAAGCATTTAACTTCTGTCATTGTTTACTTACCCTCACATCATCCCAAATGTTTGAAATTATTTCTTCAGCAGAATGGAAAAGAAGACATTTTAAAGTGTTATAGAAGTGATAGTCAGTGGAGTTGAATATTGTTTTGGACTCCATTAACTTTCATTGCTTGCACAATCCTTTCAGACCTCAGCTTCTTGAAACCATTCATATCAAATAAAAGTTTCAATTATTACTGCATCTAATTCATCCAACTACATTTAACTATTCCCAAACAGGACAGCCACTCTGGATCCTCCAGTGTGCCTCAGTGATGGTAATCAATACCACGTGGACGTCACTTTTAGAAAGCATTACAATGCCAACCCTCAGACCAGCTCATATATCCTGATTGACTCTGTAAGATTTTGACCAATCAAAATAATTGGAAATGATGAAATAGGAAATTACTAAACAAACTGTCTTTTCCTTAGTATATTTATCCCTATTCACTTTCACCATAGGTAGGCCTCATTCCCAAAGTGGACTCCCTCCCAAACCTTTGTTCACAGTCATATCTAGCTCAGTTTCAGCAATACCGCTGTATTGAGTTGGGAGCACAAGCAGGAGAGCAAACCGTCCCTGAAGTATGTGAGAAGCTTATTGGAAGCATGTCTGCCTTTATTCACAATGGTGCCGTGTGTGAGTATCATTTTAAAGTACACCACTGATATACACAAGATTAAATTTCATGTTACTATATGTAAACTATGTGTATCTGTATAAACCAACAGCTTGCAACTGTCATCACGTTGGAGCGTTTAGCTCATCATGCAGTAAATTCGGTGGACAGTGTCAATGCAAACCTAACGTTATTGGCCGTTGCTGTGATTCCTGTGCTCCTGTGACGTACGGGCTCGGACCCAATGGCTGCTCACGTAAGCCATGCTCTCTCACAGCATATCATCTCCGGCGTATTGTGACAATCTATATTTCAAATTTGACATGATATAATCTGACTTCAATTATTTTTGGGGGGCATAAAGTAAAAAAAAATTTCCAGGTGGTTCTACTGTCCTGATATCATAAGGTCAATAAGTCTCTTAAAATGTATATTCTGACCTTTTATGACATGGTGTAGTTCAGGTTTAGTTTTAGATCATTTAAATTCAAACTTACGCTGAAAATACACATTTCAAACCCATATGAAACGAATACAAACAAAACTTTTTAAGAACATGGCATATGTGCTACATTTTTTTATTGGCATTGACCTTTCTAGCATGTGACTGTGATCGGTCTGGCTCTACCGCTGAACTATGTGACCAGACAACTGGTCAGTGCTCGTGTCGAGATGGAGTAACTGGTCGGCGCTGTGATAAATGTTACCCTGGATACTATGGGTTTCCCCTGTGCAGACGTTGTCAATGCAACAGGTTGGCTGACATCTGCGACCCCATCACTGGAGACTGTTTAGACTGCAGGGAACACTCCACGGGACCCCACTGTGAAAGGCAAGAGAGGATTTTGCGATCAAAATTGTTTCAAACTAAATAAATAATATTCACTTCTATTTAGATGCTAAAGGTCTTTTCTGTTCCAGGTGTAAAGATGGTTATGTTGGTGACCCTGTCTCTGGGCAGCCATGTGAGCCATGCTTATGTCCAGATGTGAATGGAAGTGGACGCTTCTTTGCCATTTCCTGTAACAAGGACCCATACTCTGGAGCCCCAAACTGTGAATGTCTGCCTGGACATACAGGTCCTTGTTCAAGTTTTAATACATCACATTTCTGAGACCATCAAAGAGTCTTCTGATTACCTGTGTGATGTAACACACAGTCAGTACGGGAAGTAAAGATACAACACTGTTTATAAAAAAACACTTACCCTTACTTTTCCAGGCCAACGCTGTGACTCCTGCGCTCCTGGTTACTACGGTGACCTGAGGTTACCAGGTAGCCGATGCAAGGAGTGCTGTTGCAACAATAACATTGATCCTCGAGATGGTGATGCATGTGATGCTGTAACTGGCGAGTGTTTGCGCTGCTTACACAACACCGAAGGGCCACGATGTCAGAGCTGCAAAATTGGATACTATGGCAATGCATTCGTTCAAGACTGCAAAGGTACAGGTTCAAAAAGGATTCAATATCAAGAACGTAATTTTTTAACGACTCAGATATTGATAATAAATTTAAAGTCTACCTCAAAGGGTACATTTACCTAAAATGCTTAATGTGAAAGCAAATTTCTCATGTTTCCCTTCCTAATGCCAAAACGTCACTGCGAAAGGGAAAAACAATGTATTAATACATTTTGTCCCATACATCATGTAGCGTTAATCAAGCTAGTGTCAGCCAACTCTTAGTTTATCCATGTCTACCTATAGGAATAAGACGCCAATCACAGCAATCCTATATATAAGGTCCATCAGTATTATCAGCATTTTTATCGCGTTGCTCTGGAGCTACTTACCCTCCTCCATCCATTAATCGGTGGAGCTACTTACCCTCCTCCATCCATTAATCAGTTGAGCTATTTACCCTCCTCCATCCATTAATCGGTGGAGCTACTTGCCCTCCTCCATCCATTAATCAGTTGAGCTATTTACCCTCCTCCATCCATTAATCGGTTGAGCTACTTACCCTCCTCCATCCATTAATCGGTGGAGCTACTTACCCTCCTCCATCCATTAATCGGTGGAGCTACTTACCCTCCTCCATCCATTAATCGGTGGAACTACTTACCCCCTCCATCCATTAATCGGTGGAGCTACTTACCCTCCTCCATCCATTAATCGGTTGAGCTACTTACCCTCCTCCATCCATTAATCGGTGGAGCTACTTACCCTCCTCCATCCATTAATCGGTGGAGCTACTTACCCCCCTCCATCCATTAATCGGTGGAGCTACTTACCCCCCTCCATCCATTAATCGGTTGAGCTACTTACCCCCCTCCATCCATTAATCGGTGGAGCTACTTACCCCCCTCCATCCATTAATCGGTTGAGCTACTTACCCTCCTCCATCCATTAATCGGTGGAGCTACCTACCCTCCTCCATCCATTAATCGGTTGTCGATTGGATTGTAGGGAATGCATCCAAAAATGAATGCAAGCTTGCAGTTTATTGTAGAATGGTGAGTTTAAAGACTAAATGATTGGCATATGTCACCCTTGAGAAATCGCTGTTTTCACTATAAGATCAAGTAATGGCATTCTGACTAAAAATTACGAGGTCAAAAAATTAAAAAAGTGAAACCTACATGGATGAATTGTTCACAATGAGATTTATAACATACATTTACAAAATAGTGTGAAAATATGTTTCTATGGGAGACAAAATGCTTACTGTAACATAAATTGATTTATTGAGTCTTTTTTTTATTTTAATTTGGTACTAAAACGCCTTCATAAATGATGTTTAATTAACAAAGTTCGGGAGGATCAGGTGCAGATAATTAACCATATCAGCACAAGTGGAGAGCTTTCAGTTAATCAACTCAATCAATGACAAGAGGTATAAATACAGCAGACTTACCTCTGTTCGTCTGAGAGTTTACCAGCATCCCTCCTCCACCCCATCTCCTCACTTGTAGTTCCATCTAGTTATATCACAACCAGGGGGGGGGAGTACTCTGGGTTCGGGCCAAAATTCCGAGCTCGGAACCCTCCCCCTGGACAGCATGCCAAATACGCTTAAACCTTTACTCTTCTTAATTATATGTAAATATGAACTCGTGAAACAACATATATCTTGTTTTTATTGTATACTTAAGAGTGCTCTTGTGACCGGAGAGGCACAGATGACACAAAGTGTCCAGCTGCAAGCCCCTGTTTCTGTGACCAGGAAACCGGCCAGTGCCCATGTCGCACAGGTGTCAACGGAGCTCTCTGTAATGAGTGTGTGGATGGATACTGGAACCTGGATGGGGAGTTTGGGTGCGAGCCCTGCAACTGTGACCCAGAACATGCTCTCAACTACGTTTGTGACAAGGTTAAAACTGTATCTTATGTTAATATAATACATTCACTTAAGCGTCTCGACATAAGCGCTTCAACACCTTCACTTTATGTCCTCGCAGATCACAGGCCAGTGTTTCTGTCAGCCAGAGTATGGAGGCAGAAGATGTGATGAGTGTGGACCGAATCACTTTGGAAACCCAGATATACAGTGCATGTGTAAGCTATTATATGCAGAGTTTTGTTCTCTTCCAAGTCACTGTCTGCTGACTAAAACAAAATTATCTCATCCTTCCGTTAGCTTGTGACTGTAACATAGAGGGCACCATTTTTCCATCTTGTGACACATTCACGGGTGAGTGTTTGTGTAAGCCAGGGGTGATGGGCCCTTTCTGTGATGACTGCGCCCCCGGTCACAACACCAACTTTCCTGCCTGCGAACCCTGCCATGCCTGCTACCACCTCTGGGAGAAAATCGTCTCAGATGTTAGACTAGATGCTGAGAGGATAGAAACTGTGATGCCTTGCCCTGAAGACTTTCGGCCTAAACCTGATCTACAACACTTACAGAATTTGTTGGAGAAGCTGCAGAGTCTGCTTCACATGACTCCCCAGGACGAGCTTAAAAAACTAGAGGAGCTCTTGGCACGCATTAGGTATTTATAATGCCTTTACACAATTCAATTGACCTACTCCAATATTTCTGGGTCAATGACATAACGCTCATTTTATTTCAGATTTGTTAATTTATTCAAAAATACTTAAAATGAGTTTTTGATGAACATGCTTTTAATTACTGAATTGGAATTTATTTTGATATTTTTGGGGGGACATAAAGTCGAAATGACACAGCTGTCTTGATATCACAATGAAGAAAAAATACATGCACAATTTTTGAAAGTAAAACCTTATGTAATTATTAAATGTCTTTAATATTTTTAGAAAAAAACTAGGAAAAATAGTCAATGCAGTAATTTTCTTAAATATTACAGATTTGTAAAAAACCCTTGCCGCCAAATCAAAGTCAACATGCTCAGTGGTGCAACCAATGTGCAGTAACATGCAGAAAATAAATATAAAAAAGGAAATTGCTCTAATGAACACTTTTTTAATGTGGTAACCCCCAAAAAACTTATTTATAAAATGAATAATTCAGACTTGTCTGGTTATGTTCAGCGCAACTGGAGGGAATGTGTACAATGAAAGATTATATATTGCATGGTATTCTACTCTCTTCAACAGGAATGAAACGGAGACCATTGACCCAAACACAATCATTATAGATCCATCCGTACTTCTCAACACTGACATCGACAACATCCGCCTTGAGTTCAATAGGCTGTTGAAGAATCTCAGAGAGAAGACAAAAGAAGATCCAGTGACAGACGTAAAAGCTAAAGGTTTGTGTTTGAAAAGTGTTAAATCTCAAGAATTAATGCCAACATGAAAAATTGTAATGGCTGAATTATACTGTTATTTGTGAACAATATCATTTTCACACAGTTTAGTTCGGATTTTAAAGGTGCTACCATGCAACTATTGTGTCTCATATCTTCAGATATTTTGAACAAGATCAAAAAGTTCTACGACGAGTTCACTGATAGCGAGAAGAAAGTGGAAGCGGCTAAAAAGGTGCTAGAAGCCTCCAGGGAGACGAGAGAGAATGTCACATTGGAACTTGCAAAGTGTCGCATAGGAGAAATGGATAAGCTGGAGAGGAAAGTGAACGCTCTGAGTGTTGCCAACCTCAACGAGGAGGTGAATGAAGAGTAAAAGCGGGGTTTTGTAAATAAAGAAAATTAAATAAATGTGGATATTACAGTGATAAATCCTTCTGCCGTAGATCTGTGGGGCTCCAGGTGATGCAGAATGTGAGAAAGCAAAATGTGGTGGAGCTTTGTGTGGGAAATGCGGGGGGCTGGGCTGTACGGGGAGTGTACCCATTAGCCTCAATGCCTCCAAACTGGCAGAGATGACCGAGAAGAACATCACTGCTCTGCACAGTAAACTCAAAGACGATGGTTATAAGGCATGTCAAAAACATACCAGTATCATCCTATTCTTGTATACTCTTGTATATTCTTATATTTATAATTTTTTATTGTTTATATTTTATAGCGTATATTTCTTTGCAGTTCAGAGTGTCTATATTAGAGTATCCAGAGGAAGTTTATCTTTTACATGTAAAATTTAGACCTTGTTCTGTTTTCTTTTCTATGTACAGCTCATCAACACCTCAGAACTGACTAATTACATCAAAGATCATGCAGAGGAGCTGACGAATAAAATTAATCAGACTAAGAACAAATATGAGAAGGAAAAGATTGACACCAAGAACCTGATAGAGAAGATTAAGAACTACCTAAGAGGTACTGCATCTAACAAATCAGTTCGTAGCTTCTGGTAAAGCTAGCCTGGGTTTTGATCATATCCAGTCAGGAAAACAAAACTGGATAGATATTTCATCATTTACTCATCTTAGGTCACTCTCAGACAAATCAGGGTGAAGGCTGGGCACCCTGTCCATGACCGGCTTCCTGCTGTCTTCTGGGTGGAGGCTGCTGCTTGTCAGACTTTGATACAGGCGTGCACCCTCGGTGATCAGCAGACGAAGGGGCTGCAGCTAGCGTCGGGGTGGGGGCAGCAGCGGACTGCCGGGGCAGGATGTGGTTAATCGCCTCCATCTGATTCTGGGCAGGCGAGAACTGTTGGGCAAAGGTCTCGACTGCGCTGCCGAATAGGCCGACCTGGGATATGGGGGAGTCCAGGAACCGATACTTATCGGTTTCCCTCATATTGACCAGGTTCAACCATAGGTGGCGCTCCTGAACCACCAAACTGGCCATTGCTTCACCAACGGAGCATGCTGTTACCATAGTCGTCTGGAGGGCAAGGTTGCTGGCAGTGCACAGCTGCCCCAGGAGCTGTTGATCTAGACCACCCTGGGGCATTTCCATGAGTGCTTTGGCCTGGTAGACCTGAAGCAAAGCCATGGCATGCAGGGCGGAGGCGGCCCATCCACAAGCTCTGAAAGCCATCTCCGTTGGAGAAGAATTTGAAATTGGAGGAGAACTTACAGGCCTTGGATGGGAGACGCGGGTCACACCGTCATTTGGCGGACGTTGAACACAGCTGCTTTGCGAGGGCACGCTCCAATCGAGCCCGACCTTCTCGCCGGCCCGAGAGATCATAGCGGTTACATCTGGATCAGGCTCGGGCAATACTACTGTCACAGAGGGAGGCAACACAGCTGAGTCTTCATTTCCAGACGACTCTTGCTTACCTTAGGATGCCGCGATCGACATCTGATCGTCAGCAGGTGCTCCAAAAGAAATGGATGGTCGTTCATAGGAGAGACCAGCCCGATCCTCAGGAAGCATCACTGGCTGCAGTGTGCTGGAGGGATGAGGGGCCCACGGAGATGGTCTCGACGGGGAAGCCCTAACCGTTATCCTCAGGTCTTCCTGCCTTTATGCCGAAGTGCCGCACTCCTGGCATCCGCCAGAAAAAAACAGCAGAACGGGGCATGGGACAGGGGACTCCGCCTTGAGAACCAAGGAACAAGAGTCTAGACCGCAACACTGCAATAGTCATGTTACCATAATGGACACATGAACTATCCACAAAAGCTTTCTAAGCACGTGATACAGCGTCAGCTGGGGCCAGCGAATGACCGCATCCTGTAAGGCATGGACAGAATGACATCTTGAAAAAGACACAGTGTCTGTCCGGAATGCTCTTTTAGGAGGGAAAACTCACTCTTGTTAAGTGCTGAAGCACACAGGGGAAGACCCTGTGTGATTGTAGGTTCACGTTGGTCGCCTACAATTAACACACACAGACAACCTGAACCCAAATCGCAGACCTGTCTGAAAAAAAGCAGTAGTTTTATGCTGTGAAAACAGCAGATGAGATCTGTATAGAAAGCTTGCGGCCACCATTGTAATGTGCTGTCACACCAACACTTTCAAACAGCAAAGATGAAGCTTCCACAACTCCATTTTTTCTTCACTCTTGAAGCGATCCAGCAGGGAACAACAAATGCTAGGCTTATGTGCAAAAGAAAAAGTACGAGCGCACTCACTTCTGCATTTATACCTGCTCGCGGGGGTGGGTCGCATTCCGCGAAGCTTGCATGCCAATGTCCATTGGCTCGTTTAGTTTACACTTGAAGGTGATAGGGCTCTCATGCGATGTCCCAATTCGTCGGTTCACTTCTTCGAATGTGAAGCAAAGTGAAAGTGAAGCCAAGTTTTTCCTAATATCTGTCATTATTAGCAGAGCACATTTTACCCATGGGGAATACCAATTGTTTAGTCAATTACCCCATAAAGGTCCTGACTTTACAACTTGAAAAAGTAATATAGTTATTATAATTTTTAACTATAACATTACTTACAGTAAGGATATAATTACAGGTAAGACCATTGATAGATCCTTATTAACATGCTTAGGACAATGTTAATTTTTTGTTCTTTTTTAACTATAGAATTTCTTATATAGCAACCTACACATCAGAAACTATATCTACAACATGCATCTTTGGTGAAACACCTATTCCCTTAACAGATTATCTATTATTAATTCTACAACAAGTTAGTCAAAATTTACCATCAAACTGCTGCTGTGGTGTGGAGGCATCCGCGGACCCTCCTAATGATGAAATTATGTCACAAGGACAGTGCGCAGACGGCCGAAGTAAACTTCGTTAACTAGTAAAAAACATAAAACGTAAAAAACTGCTTCATTTTGCTGAAGGTCTCCAAATCATATAGATTTGGTGTGTCGTGAAGGATGAATATAGATGAATCTACAGCTTAAGTTAACATTTACATAAATGTACATTGTAAAATGTCAATTTAGTTGAGTATTTTACCTTAACAGATGAGATGGTGAAGCCAGAGGACATTGAGAAACTGGCCAATGCTGTGTTGTCCATTCAGCTGCCCAAGTCCCCTGATGAGATCAAGGACATGATTGAGAACATCAAAAAGATCTTGGCAAACGTCACAGACTTCAACGATGACCTAGAGCACTTGGAAAAACAATCCAAAATTGCCGAAAACCTGAAGGAGAGGGCCAAAGAAATCTTGTGAGGCTGTAACAATGAAATCTATGTCTCAGAGCTGTAGTTTCTACTATTTTGATTTCAGTGTGCTTTATCAAGCAAAACCTGTGGTCACCAGCATCACTAATCCTGTTTGTTTGTTGTATAACCAGAAACAGAACCGAGGCAATTGATGTGAGGGAGATAGAGAAAGCACTGGATGATACATCAGAGCTCAATGACAAGACAGACAATGATCTGGATGAGGCTAAAGAAAACAACGACGTTATCAGCGGGAAAGTTAATGAGGTAATGGTTTATTTCGCAAAACAATTTAAGGGATCTTCAAATGTGTAAATCTATCTTTATTCACTCATCTTCATGTCATGTCATGTTAAATTACGGTGTAAATTTTTTTAACATCATGAAGTCAGACATGTGGTCAGACACTATTTTATTTTTGTGTGATCTATCCTTTTAAAATGATATTTAAAAAAATAATAATTTCTTTACTTTTTCATTTATTTTGCCCTCGGTATGTTATATCACCTATTTTGCGAGATATATACGACTATATATAATCCGAATATATTGCTTTGTAACAATATTTTTTCTAATCAATGTTAAATAGACGGAACCTAAACTGAAAAACATTGAGGATAATTTGAATTCGACTCGTGCCAAAAAGTTACTGGATGAAATCGAGGCCTTGAAAAATAAGACGGAGATGAACAGGGCTCAGGGGAAGGAGGCCAAAGATTCTGCCAATGCAGCTCTTGCCAGTGCCAAAGACGTCGACAAAGTAAGTCTTACAACCACAAGTACATATGTATTAAGTAATTATGCAGTATGCTGGATGTACAAACATAGTTACTGTTTAAAAGTATACTCACAGTAACTGGAAAGATGCTGTAGCTGTTTTTATTTAACTCCTAGTAAGTTAAGCCTAACCAGTTTTGTTAAGAGTAGATTGTTTTTCTACATTTACAGGATCTTGAGGAACTAAAAGACCAGTTTGAAAAGTTAAAACTGAATAGCACAAACCAGAATGTTAATGAAGAGGCTAATGAACGTCTAAAGAACATCACAACGGAGGCAGAAACGCTGGCTAAACATGTGGAAGATAAAATGAAGAAAATTGAAGGTACGATATCATAAAAACAGAACAGTATGCTTCTGGATTTAACTGTATTACGGATCGTGATATGTTCGTCATGTGAAATGTTTCTTTATCCTTGGGGTTTCAGACTTGGAGAAAAGGATTCTGGATGCAACTGAAAAAAAAGAGGAAAGGATGAAAGATTTGGAGGCACTCCAGAAGGAGGCAGATGATTTGAAGAACTTTATAGTTGACAAAGTGGAAAAATACGGTCTGTGCTCCACTTAAGCCCTTCCTCAAAATTAGAGGAAGCATTTTAGTGTTTGCCATGGGAGAATGCTGAAGGCAACGCAGGGCAAATGCAATCTCATCAAGCACCAGAAATGCCTTATGGTCATATTCTGGTTCTGTCCATAATCTGATGTTTCTCTTTAATTCATTTCTTTATAGTATATTTTTAGTAAATTATGGTTCAGTCCTGTGTTTGACAAGGGAATGTATAACCCTGACTGTCCACTAGGGGACGCAAGAGTTAAATCAAAAATGCATCACTTGAATCTACAGTGCCACAGCAAAACAAATCATAATGTTAAAAAGAATGTGTACCACAAAATAATGACAACAAAACATATTTTTTCATAATGATTCTTATGAGCCAGATTTTGAAGTGAAACATTCAAAAAAACTCATGAATTTCATGTTTGAATTAGACTGACAAATCAATTACTTCTAATTTTGTAATTAATTGATCAGTTCAATTCTGTCATTTCAAATGAGCTTAGTCTGGGCTATTTAAGCACATTCATTTAAGCTTCCTCCAACAGTAAGCAGTTCGAATGCTTTTAAGTATTTTTATTGTTTTTGGTTCTTGGTTAAGTAAATAAAAGCTATATAAATTAAATATCTACTTAAGCATTACTTCCAGAGTTCAGCTCCAGAGCTGCTCTAAGATAAGACAGTCAAGTTTAGACGCCTGCTGCTTGTGGAATGTGTTCGTTTGTCTCTCGCAGGAGGCGGAGGGTCTGTGCTTTTGTTCTGCCGTGTTAACAGCCTCTCCGTTTACTATTGAATTGCAAAACCAAAGGTAAAGCCCCACTGACGTTATTTCATTGATCTGTCTGAGTGGATCTCCCCCCTTTTAGCTACTTAAGTATTGAGACATTCCGTCTGAGATAATTTCATCGTCATTGGGTGAAGACAAAGAGAAAAAGTCATGAAATTGATTAAATGTTTTAAAACAATTTAAAAATGAAAAGGTGCAGTTATAGTTATTTCTATTTGTCTGATCCTTAAAAATCACTTTTAGGAGTAACCTTAATTCAGATTAGTATTTTTTGACTAGAATAAAACTAGTAAATTTAGGTATTACAACCTGAAGAACATTTTTATGTTGCCTGACTGAACAATCTTTTTCTGGTGTAGGTCAGAAAGTCTGTTGAATGGTTAAACGGTGTCTTTCAGGTTTTCAAAGGATCTACATAGTTGTGTCACCACCTTACCTAATCTATTTCTGAAGTTTACAAAGAAAAACGAGCTGGTTAAAGGTGACAGGATGTAGGGTAAATCAACTAAGATTCACTTTTTACTTTGTGTGCTTTGGAGAACTTGCCGTCCATCCATATAACTGACCACTTTTTATTGTCTTAGAAATACACTAATAATCAAAAGGTCTGGGTTACTTCTTAATGTCTAAACTGACTGAGCTTTGTTTTTCTCTGCCTGGTCATTTGGATTATTTCACTAATTTAGCTCAGCCAAGACAACCATTAGTTCTACATGAACCTCCTGCTCTTTGACTCACCTTTAAAGGGTTAGTTCACCCAAAAATTAAAATTCTGTCACTACTTCCTCGCCCTCATGTTGTTCTACACCCGTAAGACCTTTGTTCATCTTCAGAACTGGCTCAGCGAGTCTCTATTGCCAGCAGGACAATGAACACTTTCAGATGCCCAGAAGGTACTAAAACATATTTAAAACAGTTTGTGTGAGTACAGTGCTTCAACCTTAATATTATACAGTGATGAGAATACTTTTGTGCGCCAAAAAACCCCCAAAATAATGATATTTCAACAATATCTAGTGAAGGGCGATTTCAAAACACTGCTTCGAAGCTTTACGAATCTTTTGTTTCGAATCAGTATTTCGGAGCGCCAAAATCACGTGATTTCAGTAAACGAGGCTTTGTTACGTCATAAGTGATTCGCAATTTCAATAGTTCACGTGATTTTGGCAGTTTGATACGTGATCCAAACTAATTACTGAGGAATCCTCCCAAATTTAAGGCCATTTCACTGATCACAGGCCAGTTAATTTCAGCGTATCAGTGAGAATAGCCGTAAACATAATTATTGTTGGGACTTTGTAAGGAATTTTTATCTCTTTTAATAAAATAATTTCTGTTGCAACCACTGATGTAATAGTTTTTGTCTCTTTCTTAATACTAACAAAAAGTACCATGGTTTTCTGGTACCATGTAGTATTATTATAATACCTTCGAGCACAATGGTAGTAGCAGTAACTACATGATATAATTATCATTATTAAAATATGGTGTTCCTACTACATTAAGGTAAACAGATCTGACATTTCTTTGGTACCGAAATACAAATTGAAAATATTAGTTTATACGGGATAAAATATTTCTATATTACTAATTTTTCAATCACAAACCCGAGCAATCCCCCACCTTAAAGCCACAGTATGTAAGATATTTGGATTAAAATATCCAAAAACCACTAGAAAAATGTTGATTTGTGTACTTACATTATCCCAAATGTTTCCAAGAATGTTTAAATCCAGAGAAATAAGCAATTTTAACCAAGACGCGTCGCCTATCAATAACATCATACCCGTTTTATATATTATGTGTTTTATTAGACAGGTGAGCAATTGTTTTGACGGAGATATTCATTGACAGAACTCATGTTTTATAGCTCAGCACAGGAAGTCTTATTGTTTAAATCTTGTTTTCTTGATTTACAGCTAGTGCCATGATTTACCATGCCATAGTAGCCGCAGAAAGAACAAACTGAGTAGCACTATAACAACTTAAAACACACAACTGTATCTAATATGATAAAACAGTGCTGCTTTACCCCACATACGCTTGACCGGATGTACCTAATGTCCACTTAAGCAACCTCTAGCGGCAAAAAATTACATATTGTGCCTTTAAGAGCGTAACGTTCAATATCTGCTGAGTCTGAGGTAACGTTTCAAATTCCATAAAACGGCGCGTTTTCACCCACTGTGTGCAAATGTTCGCATTCATTGTTATTTATTTGACGCGTACATACAACAGTCTACTTGAACTTACACTTCAGTGCTCTTTTAATGAGTTTTATGAGTTTTTAACCGACCGTTGCTTACCTCAAGACCACCTTTGTGAAGTGGGGGAGGGCGCGAGTCGACGCATGCGCAGAAGACCGGGGGCTGAGGAGAAAAAGTTTCGCGCAGTTCCAGCCTCAGAAGTATAGTAGCAGCAGAGTCTGCAGGGATCACAGTCTCAGCGCAAAACGAGGATTACTGCACCACGATTGAAGAAAGAATCGGGAAACATGCTGTTACAGCTCGCAGCCCTGTTAAGTAAGTTTCATTTTAATTTGGTTGAGGCAAAGTCTCTCAATATAAAGGTTTATTTGAACTGCCACAAGGCATAGTTTCTCAAACTAAAAGCATTTGTCTAAGTAGCCAATTATCTTTAACACCTTTGCATGCTCTCTTTTGAATTATATATTTTTTTGTTGTCTTATTACACTTTCTACATTTACTTTTTAATGAGTATACTTATATAAATGAATTTGAATTGAATTTCAATTAACTGCCATACAGTCAGTGGCATCTTATTTGGCATGTGTGTTTATTATATTTATGTGTGTGTTTGAATGTAGGTTTTCCATATTTGGTTCCCCAAAGAACTTTTCAGTGAACAGTTCTTATATATTTAAAAACAAGCAAACAATCTCAATTAAGCTTCAAAGTTTTTCTTCCACAAAGTTCTAGGGGCATGGGCTCTTGCAGATGTGCCTGAGCTGAGAGATGTTTGCACAGAGGGGAGCTGTTATCCTGCCACAGGAGATCTTCTCATTGGAAGAGCTCACCAACTCTCGGCCACCTCAACATGCGGACTCCAGAAACCTGAGCCTTTTTGTATCGTCAGTCATTTGCAGGTAACCTATGTGTTGCATCTCAAAACCCTTTTGAATAAATGCAGATGTCTCAGAAACATTGACTCATTGACTTTGAATTAAAATGACAATTTCATCGTGGTGGAAATTATAAGGACTTAATTTTTCAGGTTGCAAAGACATTTCATTTTATGTTAACGTCAGTGTCGACTGATATATGTTCATCTAAAATGAAAAGCTGGCCTGATAATTATATTCTAACACCACAACTGAGGATTTATGTGTTTTACTTCACCCCTCGGGGCTTTTATCTGGAACATAAGAGCTGTATTGCAGTCCTGTTATTTCATGTGGGTGTTTTTGGAACATGAATTTATGTTTGTATGTGGAGATTTGTTTTAGGATCTGTGACCTTTTGAGTGTCTAGACTACTTCCTTTTAGACAAAACGCCTTGAAATGTTTTACGTAGGTCCATTGAAAATGTTATGAGGGTCTTCTGAGTCTTCAAAACTGCAACCTGCAGATTTAGAGCGGGTTATAATCACTCATGCCACACCATAACAGAGATAATTGCTTCTAAGTCGTGTCTCGAGACAAAGAATTTGCTTTACATCTTTGTATCAGTTCTTTTGATCAGCAGTCTTCAGTTTTTATCTCTTTTCACGTTTAATCATTTTGCTTTTCAAAGACGATCCTTTGCAGTGCAACATTTTGAGTTGGCGCTCACGGCATGCAGATAGTTATTAAAATGGTGGTGGTGGTGGTGGTGGTGGTGGTGATGTGATCCCACCCTCGTGAGGTCAAGCGGCATTTATGAGGTGGAGGTGGAGAAAGTCATTTTAAAGTTCTGGCCACATTACAACACCATATATGTCCCAATTAGGGCTGCAACTAACGATTATTTTGATAATCGATTAGTTGGCCGATCATTTTTTTTGTTGATTAATCGGATAAAAATCCTAATTATCTTTTTTTTAATCATTATTTTATTGACAAAAAACACATAATTGCACATCCTGCCCAATGTTCTTCAAACAAATGTGCCAAATGAATGCTATGAACACATACAGTGCTTAATGTCTTAGACTACCCGTCACAGAAAAGAGAACACAAATATTTTAGGGATCTGACAAAAAGTCATTGTTAACACAATGTCCCAAAAAAAATGTACATTTTGTTTGGCCTCCTTTGGCTTTGATAACATTCTTGCTGCCATTGTTTTCATGTGCTTTTCCACAGTCTCTGTTATTGACTGTAATTGAGCATTTGAAAAAAGATGCCCAATTTTCTGTCTTTCTTGTAAAACAGTAAATTTGAAAATTCATTCAAGACAATATTTATATTTTAGCATTAGAAATACTACTGTGACTAAACAGCTTACACATACCGGTGTATTAACCATTACAGAAAAATAAAAATGGTTTTGGTAATCACCAGTACCATTAGTGTAGGTGGCGATGGTCTAATAAATAGTAGTGAATACAGTTTAAATCTGTACATTAAAAAAATAAGATAATAATAAAGAAAATCAAAAACACAAACTCAGTGTTAACCAACAGTCAAGAGAAATGTTCAGCAGGAACACACACATAACCTCTTCCTGTCATTTCTTTATCCTGTAAATAATAGAAACGTCTTACATTTATTCAGTGACATGCTGTTATCCCTTTACAGTTTCTACTCCCATGAATTCCTGAACGACATACTGATTTTTAAACCTGAACTGAACTTTCAACAACAGATATTTCAGCAAAATGAATATTTTTGCGCTTAACATTAATTGTCTCTCTAGCGCGTTCCGTCAGTCTCGGCGCTCATTCAGTAACGTAAAGTTTCAGGACAGATCTTTATGCAAAACGGAAATCCTCGCGTGATTTTAAAACATGTACTGATAAGGATATAGCCGTAGAATGAACTTTTTTGCGCATCTGTCAAGCGCCTGACAGGTCAAGCCATGCTAAAACGCGGAGCTAATGCATTGGCTTGAAGCTTCAAATAAAGAGTTCTCATGTTTTGGGCAGTTTTGATTACGCACCTTTCCCGCAGCATAAAAAAATGCATTTTGTCCATAGAAATGCGTTATTCAGTGCTGTAATTTGACAAGACTGGCGAACGTTTTGCGTGCACGTGGGCAGACCCGACTAATCGATAATGACAATCGTTGTCGATGATTTTCATTATCGATTTTATCGATTAATTGTTGCAGCCCTAGTCCCAATGTTCACGCTAATTCCCCTCAAGAGAGCTAAATTGCTTGAATAGGTTTTTAACGAAGAGAACAATGTCTCAAAGCAGCTCTGAACATCTGGAGAGCACATGAAACCAATGCTGTCTAGGCCACTTTGAAAAAGCTGCGTAATATAAATCAGACAGGGTTGACTTGCTCAGTTTTTCTCAGAGACTTTTACAGTCATTCATTTCATTTGGAGAAGTTCTTGCGTCACAAGAATGCCATTGACATTGTCTGGTTTCCCACCCCCTCCCTCACAGGAAGAGAAGAAGTGCTTTGTGTGCGATTCCAGGGAGACCTACGATGAGAAGATGCACCATGTGACCAGCCACAGAATTGAAAATGTCGTGACTACATTCGCTCCGAACCGCCTCAAGACTTGGTGGCAGTCGGAAAATGGTGAGTTGAGTTGTGACTCCAAACAAGACTATTGCTCATCTCCCTTCATTTTCAATACTGTTCAGTACCATTTTAAGTGATTGTTCAGTCGAGCTATGAAAGACTGCACTCTGTATAGTTCTCATGGGAACATAGGAAGGCTGCGAAACAAGGTCTTATTATAGGGAACTCTCTCTCATTAGTGTGTCCGTTAGTTCCCCTATAATCAGACCAATGGAGGGACTAACAACTTCAAAGCGGTTGTGTAATTGGTGACCAGTTAAGGTGATGACCAGTCTTTAAAGTGTGGAAAGACAGCTTTTTTTCCCTCGGGAAAAGTTTTCTACCTGCTGATAGTGTTGAAAGAACGTTTCGCGCAAAATGTTTATACTGGTTTGAAACAGCATGAGATAAATTCTCATAATCTGGCAAAATAGATATAAAACTTGATTCTTATTTCTTTAGAAAAAAATATACTTGAGCTAAACTACTGTTTTTATTATTATACAATATGCAGAATAAAAGGAAATATAGAGAGGACAGACCCTCAGTGATTCAATAAGCCTCTTAAAATGACAAGGTTAGTTTAGGTCATGTGGTGCGACTTTCTGAAAACCTGGCAAAAGACATTTATAATAAATATTTTATTGCGTTTAGAAAAAACACTTTTTTACAAATATGTAAATATATTTTAAAACTTTGTAAAATGATTATTAAGCCATTCACACTCACACTGATTAAATATATTATTCATATATTAAATATACTATTCAACACTGAATGAATGAATGAGGCATTTGTATAGAGCTTTACTATGTACTACTGCACTCCCAAAGTGCTTCACAATCATATTATGGCATTTTTAGTTATTCATTTTAACATTTTACTTTCAAAATCATGAAATAAACATGAATACACTTGCTACATTTCTAAGACCCAGAGTTCTAAAAATAATTCCTTTTATTTATTGCAGACGCTCTTATTTTTCCCTTAAACTTATGTGATTCTTAAACAAATGTCATTTATTCTCATGTTTCACAACATTGCCAAGTTTGAAAATGCAGATTTGAGGCAAAAGGCCAGGTTTTCAGTGAATAACGTCTTCTAATGTAAATCTATAGCTCACACAAAGCTATCATAAAGGTTCAGAAGATTACATGACAAAGTTTACATCTTTCACACACAGGCGACAACATTATCAAAACGATCCCTGTTCACACGGATCTGACGAAAACGACTTTAAAAAGAAACGCGCGCCTATAGACAGAACACGTAACACACATGCACGTGACGTCACCGTTTAATATATTTGTGATTATATAGTTTACGCTGACAGAATAATTGGATCGTTTTCAAAAACTTGCAGTTTGAAACCCTTTTTGTAAGTTTGCATTTTCAGGCCCCCAGAACGCATAAAAAGTTTTCTGTTCCTAGTTGAAAATGGCCCTAAGACAAGTATATTTTACCAGGGATCATTCCTATTATTCTACAACTAATGAAGCCACTCGAATAAGTTGTGAAACAGCTAACAAGGAGAAGGTTCAGCTGTTTCAAGCTATTAGAATGTACAGTTTCTACAAGCCATATGTTCCTCAATTACATGAACAGACAGAGGAAATGGAAATCCAGAGATTTACTGGTTATTGCAGTGGAGGAGTGTGAAATGTAGCAGGACAGGAAACAAGGGGCCATGAATGCAACCAGAGAAGCCTGTGAATGTAAGGTTTAGGAGAGAGTATGTGGTAAGAGGACAGAGAAGTATTTACCCATGAGAGATACAGCTGCCAACTGGACCAAAGTCCTGGGAATACAGGGGGGGGACTACTACTTAATTAAAAATATGACTCTGTTTATTCTTATTTTTGAAGTTTATAGACCCCCAAAGCTCTTTCCCAATAAAAAAGCAGTGTAACTGTAGAGCAGCTATTAGAGCAATTGTGCATTACTTCTTAATGTACAAGGTGCAGATGTTCCTGGTATAATTGTGTAATTTGTATGGAAACCATGTTGTTCAAACCTTTATTTAAAGTTTCATTGCTATACTAAAAAAAAAAAAGTCTATGGAAGTAATTGCGATTTTCTCACAATTCTGACTTTATAAGATGCAATTGCGGGTTTAAATCTCACAATTCTGAGAAAAAAAGTCAGAACTGCGAGATATAAAGTCCCTTACAATCGGACATTATAACACGCAATTGCGAGTTTATATCTCACAATTCTGACTTTGTTTCATGATTCTAACTCGAATAAAGACTTTATAATTCCAATTTTCACTTTATATCATAATTCTGACTTTATATCACGCAATTCTGACTTTATATATCACAATTATGACTATATAATTTGCAATTCTGACTTTATATCTCACAATTTTCACGTTATATCATAATTCTGGCTTTATATCACTCAATTTTGACTATATCTCGCAATTCTGACTTTATATCTCGCAATTCTGACTTTATATCTCGCGATTTTGACTTTATAACTCCAACAAAGACTTTATAACTCCAATTTCACTTTATATCATAATTCTGGCTTTATATCACTCAATTTTGACTATATCACGCAATTCTGACTTTATATATCACAAACATGACTATATAATTTGCAATTCTGACTTTATATCTCGCGATTCTGACTTTATAACTCCAGCAAAGACTTTATAACTCCAATTTCACTTTATATCATAATTCTGGCTTTATATCACTCAATTTTGACTATATCACACAATTCTGACTTTATATATCACAATTATGACTATATAATTTGCAATTCTGACTTTATAACTCCAATTTTCACTTTATATCATAATTCTGGCTTTATATCACTCAATTTTGACTATATCACGCAATTCTGACTTTATATATCACAATTATGACTATATAATTTGCAATTCTGACTTTATATCTCGCGATTCTGACTTTATAACTCCAGCAAAGACTTTATAACTCCAATTTCACTTTATATCATAATTCTGGCTTTATATCACTCAATTTTGACTATATCTCGCAATTCTGACTTTATATCTCGCAATTCTGACTTTATATCTCGCGATTTTGACTTTATAACTCCAACAAAGACTTTATAACTCCAATTTCACTTTATATCATAATTCTGGCTTTATATCACTCAATTTTGACTATATCTCGCAATTCTGACTTTATATCTCGCAATTCTGACTTTATATCTCGCGATTTTGACTTTATAACTCCAACAAAGACTTTATAACTCCAATTTCACTTTATATCATAATTCTGGCTTTATATCACTCAATTTTGACTATATCACGCAATTCTGACTTTATATATCACAATTATGACTATATAATTTGCAATTCTGACTTTATAACTCCAATTTTCACTTTATATCATAATTCTGGCTTTATATCACTCAATTTTGACTATATCACGCAATTCTGACTTTATATATCACAAACATGACTATATAATTTGCAATTCTGACTTTATATCTCGCGATTCTGACTTTATAACTCCAACAAAGACTTTATAACTCCAATTTCACTTTATATCATAATTCTGGCTTTATATCACTCAATTTTGACTATATCACGCAATTCTGACTTTATATATCACAAACATGACTATATAATTTGCAATTCTGACTTTATATCTCGCGATTCTGACTTTATAACTCCAGCAAAGACTTTATAACTCCAATTTCACTTTATATCATAATTCTGGCTTTATATCACTCAATTTTGACTATATCACACAATTCTGACTTTATATATCACAAACATGACTATATAATTTGCAATTCTGACTTTATATCTCGCGATTCTGACTTTATAACTCCAGCAAAGACTTTATAACTCCAATTTCACTTTATATCATAATTCTGGCTTTATATCACTCAATTTTGACTATATCTCGCAATTCTGACTTTATATCTCGCAATTCTGACTTTATATCTCGCGATTTTGACTTTATAACTCCAACAAAGACTTTATAACTCCAATTTCACTTTATATCATAATTCTGGCTTTATATCACTCAATTTTGACTATATCACGCAATTCTGACTTTATATATCACAATTATGACTATATAATTTGCAATTCTGACTTTATAACTCCAATTTTCACTTTATATCATAATTCTGGCTTTATATCACTCAATTTTGACTATATCACGCAATTCTGACTTTATATATCACAAACATGACTATATAATTTGCAATTCTGACTTTATATCTCGCGATTCTGACTTTATAACTCCAATTTCACTTTATATCATAATTCTGGCTTTATATCACTCAATTTTGACTATATCACGCAATTCTGACTTTATATATCACAAACATGACTATATAATTTGCAATTCTGACTTTATGTCTCGCGATTCTGACTTTATAACTCCAATAAAGACTTTATAACTCCAATTTCACTTTATATCACAATTCTGGCTTTATATCACTCAATTTTGACGATTCACGCAATTCTGACTTTATAACTTGCAAAAAAGAATTGTGAGATAAAAGTTTCAAGCATTTAAGCATAAACTATTAAAGACCATGAGAAACATAAATTCCGTATGTATGTCCAGACTTTTTATCGGCAATGTATACTCTTAAAAATAAAGGAGCATTTTCTGAGCAATCCCATTGAACATTTTTGGTTCCTATAAAGAACCTTCAGTGAACCTCCATTTTAAAATGTCCGAAGAACCTTTTTTCCATTATTAAGAACCTTTTCTTCTTCATGGAACCAATAAATAACCTTTAATTTTTAGAGTGTTTCTAAAAGAACAGTTTGGCAGTTAACAAATGGAAGTGCGTTAATAAATGTGGATAAATACAACCCTTTTGTCTCTTTCCTGATGTTTTTTTCTCTCTTTTAGGCCTGGAGAACGTCACAGTCCAGTTGAACCTTGAGGCAGAGTTCCACTTCACCCACCTCATCATGACCTTTAAAGTAAGTGCTTTGGGGACACAGTCAGTTGGGGCTGTGTGTTTAGGGGGAAGGTGTCGCCATAGCCCCGGGCTGAGGTGAGATTTGAGGTCGTTAGGAGAGAATGTGGGAAAGGAGGGGGGTTTGATGTGGATTTTGCTGGCAGGAGGGGAAGTGTTGCTCAGTGTGTGGGAGCCGTGGGAGGTCTGGGATAAACCCAGCTGTGCAGCCGGCTGAGACGGTTGGAATGCTTCAGCTAAAGATTACATTTCAGCATGATCTCACTTCAGCAATACAGTTAAAAGAAATCAGAGAGCACAGATTAAACGACTGGCATCACGAGAACAATAGTGCTTATGTGATGTTCACTATAAAGATTGTTGAGAAATGCCGCAGGAACGAGACATTCATCACTTTTTATTTGTTATATCATATTAAATTTCCAGGTCAATATTGGCAATATTGATACCAGGACTGAATTTATTCAATCATTTCTTACAGTCTGGCCATTTCGCATTATATCTTAACAAAATCAAATCAAAAACAACAAATAAACCGCAAATTATGACAAATGATCAAACTAGAGTTGACATCAGGGTTATTATTGTTAACTAACACCATAAAAAACATTTTCGTTACTTGAAATAAAACACGCAAGAAAATTTTTAAAATTAAAGTGAAAACAGAACATTATAGTCTAATTCAAAACATTAACAAAAACTATAATCACATATCAGAGATGATAAAACACTTGTAATAAAATGACGTTTCTGTGTAATTTAATAACACTTAAATTTAATCTTTAGCCAATAAGTATCCGTTTCGAAATGATGCATGGCTAAAAAACTGCACTTTAATATGCTGTAATTTTATGCTAATCAAATACAAAGTAGTTAAAAATAGGTAACACAATTCGAAGCCTTACATGCGCTTACTATAGTAATAACTAATAAATTATGCGTAATGACAATCAACTAACCCTAAGCATAACCATATTGTAAGTACATGTAGTTAACCATTGAGCATTGTTCAAATTCACTACCCTTTCGTAATGTTCGTGGCTGAAAACAGCCACTGGCTTTGATGCATCGTTAGTTTTTGTGCAGCATCAGATTTGAACTTTTTCTCCCTCATTTACTGTTCATGGCTGAAAACAGCCACTACTTTTAACTGCTTTAAAAATGTATCAGATAAATTTTTTTTCAATTTTTTTTGCTTAAATCTATTAATCAACCTCAGTCCTGATCAAAACTACTAGATGTTTAAAAAAAAAAAATCTGGATTTTAACTCTTTAATTGCCAAATTCATAAATAATGTCACTGATTTGGGAAAAAAAAACAAACACAAAATGGCTTATTTTCAATATAAAATGTGATTGTGGATTGGATTTTTTTTTACCTTTTATCACAGTCTTGGACATGTCAAAGATTAGAAACAACATTGACTTTGATGGACTGAGGTTGATTAATAGATTTAAGCAAAAAAAATTGAAAAAAATATTTATCTGATACATTTTTAAAGCAGTTAAAATCGAAACATAACGAAAGGGTAGTGAATTTGCCCACAGAGTACTGTTGAGTTTTTCACAATTTTCAAAGCATTTTCCCAAAATATGTGTCAAAATAAGATTTGTCACCAAAAATCATTCCTTTTGCTGAAACACGGAGAAAGTTACGGCCAAATTAAGACTCAAAAATTCCCCATAGTGGATGAAAACATCCCGAACAGCACATAAGGGTTAATTAATATTACTAATTAATCAGTCCTTATTTGAGTAAATGCACTGTGACAATGTCACCTTAAAATAAAGTGTAACAAAAAATGACTAGAGATATTATGTAAGGATCAATCCAAATGATACAGGATTCTCATCAGTATTGGAAATATTAATCCTAAATTTGCGATGTCCTATTGTCCGCTCTCTATATAGACATTTCGACCAGCTGCCATGGTGATCGAGCGTTCTTCGGACTTTGGCAAGACTTGGCAAGTGTACCGTTACTTTGCGTATGACTGCGAGGCCTCCTTCCCCTTCATCTCTCAAGGACCCATGACCAAAGTGGACGACGTTATCTGCGATTCTCGCTACTCTGACATTGAACCCTCAACTGAGGGCGAGGTGAGCGTCTAGAAATTGACTGCACTTCTGGTTAATACTTTATTTAATAACTGGATTTTTCATTGACTCTTGTTCCGTTTGGTTCTGAAGGCCATCTTTAGGGTTTTGGATCCAGCCTTCAGGATTGATGATCCCTACAGCCCCAGAATCCAAAGTAAGGACACAAACGAAAAAAAAAAAAGCAGTGGCTTTTTCTGTGAAAACATTGATCCTTGTCATTAAATGGCCTAACAGACCAACCAAATGGTTATATTACTAACTACTTGTTTTCTGTAATTTAGACATGTTAAAGATCACTAATCTGAGGGTGAAGTTCACTAGGCTGCACACTCTCGGGGACAACCTTCTGGACTCACGTATAGAGATCAAGGAGAAGTACTACTACGCAATCTACGACATGGTGGTCAGAGGAAACTGTTTTTGCTACGGACACGCATCTGAATGCGCCCCCATCGATGGAGTTGGAGAGGAGGTGGAGGGCATGGTGAGTTTTATCCCATGAGAAACGCAAAATGCAAAAGCCAAGGTTCCTAATTTTGTTTTGGAGCTCACCCACAAGATGCATCCAAAGTCAAAAAACACGTTAATTTTCTCATAATATATATCGTCGCATTAGCTCTTTTCTCACAGTGTCTGAAACGGTTTGATAAAAGATTCAGTCTCTCTAAACCCCTCCTTTCTGAGAGTCTACTCTGCTCTGATTGGTCAGATGGCCCTGTTGTGATTGGTTTTGCTGTGACTGGTCTACTGCTTACAGAGCGTGTGGGAAATGAATAACCGATTACCAAATATAAATTTGAGATCTGTCTTCCTCAGCTCTTGATTCACAGTGATATGAACAGTAATGATGGCATCAATTTTACAGTATCAATTCAAGCCCATTCTTTGGACGTCCGTGCAAAGTGGATTTGCTTTTGCAGCGCAGAAAACAGCGACAACACGAATCAACTTTTTCATCCTCAGCTACAACTACAGTGTTTGAGGCTGAAAATAGTGTGTAAATTTTATCGGCATCTAGCAGTGAGCTTGCGAATTGCAACCTGTGGCTCAGCGACGCGCTCGGCCATCCCTTTCGAAGCACTTTTAGAGAAACTACGGTGACCGACAAAGACAAAGATGTCGTCGTCTGAGACCGTAGAGAGTGGCCAGTCAACTAATGAAGTTTCTTCTTACTTTTAACAAAGAACAGTCTTTGCTTGTAATAAACCAGACGACTACTACTACTACTATTTTGTCTTTGTGCATATTAAACGTAGTGACGATGCCTCTAAAAACACCAACAAACATAGAGGCAAAATGCACTCTCTGAAAAATGGCATCTTTACATGTAAGGGGAACCGCGGTGTATGTAGATAGAAATGGCTCATAGTTATGTATATTATATTGCATTTCTGTCAATAGATCCTTTTCAATTTTACACACTGCACCAAGTTATTAGTCATTTTTTATAGTTCACTATTATTATTATTTTTTTTTTTACATTAAATTATATTATTGTTATAGCACTTTTTATCACATTTAAATCAATTCCAAGTTTTTCCCAAACTGACTTAGCAATTGTCAATGGGAAAAAATTGAATGCTAGAATGAATAGGCGATAAATACAGCAAATTTAATAGGAAGTTTTTTATATTTACGCCACATTTAAATGCAGCAGAACTTTTTGTGGCTTTTGAAACCTCTGGTTTGAAGAAAACATCTCGTGCACATTTGTCATGGAAATAAATCGTTTGAACTTCCATCGCAGTCTGCTGCTAATTCAGTCTGGATCTGTTTCACATTAGTATGAAAGTATGTGCACCGCCTCATGGTTTCATTATTGAATAGTTTAAAGTGCAAACAATCATGTGGAAGAGAAAATGCACACAGAGGGTCTTGTTCGAGTGTCTTTTTGTGTCGTTTGAAGTTGTAGTATGTTTCTGCGGTTATATATAAATGATTTTTAGTGCCAAAAACGAAATACACCAAAGGAACGAGGTTGCTGTTTAGTCTGTCATCTCTTCTGTTTACAGTCCGTCTGAACCGAGATGTATCTCAGTCTGTTGCTGCCCTTACAAAAGTAATGAACTGAAAATGCATACAGATCTCAATCTCACTACATTATTTTAATGTGCAAAAAGGTACTGAAGTGACCCCAGATTGTCTCAAGGTACAAAGCAGTTCCATGAAAGCTCACATAGACTGCGTCTTGATCTGAGTATGTGCCAGAGCTGGAGATTGTTTAATGTAGACCAGATGCATCCAGTATAAACATTTCCTGTTGCCATCTGGTTTAGGGCCGGATTTGTGTGTTCTGAGCAACTGCATCTTTTATCTAAGTTTCTGTTGTTGGAAGAAGCTTTTCACAAAATATTTCAGGGTCTGAGTAAGAAAGCTCTCCAAATTTTCATCTTCTGTTTATTTTTTTGGTGCTTTTAAACATCCTGTTCCAAATAGTATCAATTTGATTGGTTATCATTATTATGTCTGCTTTTGCCGTAGGTCCATGGTCATTGTATGTGTAATCATAACACCAAGGGTCTGAACTGTGAGCGCTGTCAGGACTTCTACCATGACCAGCCATGGAGGCCTGCCGAGGGACGTAACACCAACGCCTGTAAAAGTATGATGTTATGTTATTAGTCAATGAATTCACACTATTTTTTTTGTCAGAATTTGTTAATTTATCCGAAAAGGTTAGATAAATTCAGGTTATAAAATGTGGTACAAAATGCAAAAATAATACTTAATATTTAAGAGTTATTTATGAAAAAAAAATGTGTGTATATATGTATATGTATAGGTGTATATATATATATATAACTTTTTTTATTCTGTGTGTTTTTGGTGTAATAAAAATATACTATTTCTAGGGGTGTGCAATATCGACAAATTTTTTATAACATTATTGTAGTTCTTTGTTGCACGAATTTTACCGCATTCAACGTTTTTGTTCTTTGTTGTACGAATTTTACCGCGTTCAACGTTGTTGTAGTTTTTTGTTGTACGAATTTTACCGCATTCAACGTTGTTGTAGTTCTTTGTTGTATGAATTTTACCGCATTCAACGTTGTTGTAGTTCTTTGTTGAACAAATTTTACCGCATTCAACGTTGTTGTAGTTCTTTGTTGAACAAATTTTACCGCATTCAACGTTGTTGTAGTTTTTGGTTGTACAAATTTTACCACATTCAACGCTGTTGTAGTTTTTTGTTGTACGAATTTTACCGCATTCAGCGTTGTTGTAGTTCTTTGTTTTACGAATTTTACAGCATTCAACTTTGTTTTAGTTCTTTGTTTTACGAATTTTACAGCATTCAACGTTGTTGTAGTTCTTTGTTGTACGAATTTTACCGCATTCAACGTTGTTGTAGTTTTTGTTGTACAAATTTTATCGCATTCAACGTTGTTGTAGTTCTTTGTTGTACAAATTTTACCGCATTCAACGTTGTCGTAGTTCTTTGTTGTACGAATTTTACCGCATTCAACGTTGTTGTAGTTCTTTGTTGTACAAATTTTACCGCATTCAACGTTGTTGTTCTTTGTTGTACAAATTTTACCGCATTCAACGTTGTTGTAGTTTTTTGTTGTACGAATTTTACCGCATTCAACGTTGTTGTAGTTCTTTGTTTTACGAATTTTACAGCATTCAACGTTGTTGTAGTTCTTTGTTGTACGAATTTTACCGCATTCAACGTTGTTGTTCTTTGTTGTACAAATTTTATCGCATTCAACGTTGTCGTAGTTCTTTGTTGTACAAATTTTACCGCATTCAACGTTGTCGTAGTTCTTTGTTTTACGAATTTTACCGCATTCAACGTTGTCGTAGTTCTTTGTTGTACAAATTTTACCGCATTCAACGTTGTTGTTCTTTGTTGTACAAATTTTACCGCATTCAACGTTGTTGTAGTTTTTTGTTGTACGAATTTTACCGCATTCAACGTTGTTTTAGTTCTTTGTTTTACGAATTTTACTGCATTCAACGTTGTTATAGTTCTTTGTTGTACAAATTTTACCGCATTCAATGTTGTCGTAGTTCTTTGTTGTACTAATTTTACCGCATTCAACGTTGTTGTAGTTTTTTGTTGTACGAATTTTACCGCATTCAACGTTGTTTTAGTTCTTTGTTTTACGAATTTTACTGCATTCAACGTTGTTGTAGTTCTTTGTTGTACTAATTTTACCGCATTCAACGTTGTTGTAGTTTTTTGTTGTACGAATTTTACCACATTCAATGTTGTTTTTGTTCTTTGTTGTACGAATTTCACAGCATTCAGCGTTGTTGTAGTTCTTTGTTGTACGAATTTTACCGCATTCAACGTTGTTGTAGTTTTTGTTGTACAAATTTTACCACATTCAACGTTGTTTTTGTTCTTTGTTGTACGAATTTTACAGCATTCAACGTTGTTGTAGTTTTTGTTGTACAAATTTTACCACATTCAACGTTGTTATAGTTCTTTGTTGTACAAATTTTACCGCATTCAACGTTGTCGTAGTTCTTTGTTGTACAAATTTTACCGCATTCAACGTTGTTGTTCTTTGTTGTACAAATTTTACCGCATTCAACGTTGTTGTAGTTTTTTGTTGTACGAATTTTACCGCATTCAACGTTGTTTTAGTTCTTTGTTTTACGAATTTTACTGCATTCAACGTTGTTATAGTTCTTTGTTGTACAAATTTTACCGCATTCAACGTTGTTGTAGTTCTTTGTTGTACTAATTTTACCGCATTCAACGTTGTTGTAGTTTTTTGTTGTACGAATTTTACCGCATTCAACGTTGTTTTAGTTCTTTGTTTTACGAATTTTACTGCATTCAACGTTGTTGTAGTTCTTTGTTGTACTAATTTTACCGCATTCAACGTTGTTGTAGTTTTTTGTTGTACGAATTTTACCGCATTCAACGTTGTTGTAGTTTTTTGTTGTACGAATTTTACCACATTCAATGTTGTTTTTGTTCTTTGTTGTACGAATTTCACAGCATTCAGCGTTGTTGTAGTTCTTTGTTGTACGAATTTTACCGCATTCAACGTTGTTGTAGTTTTTGTTGTACAAATTTTACCACATTCAACGTTGTTTTTGTTCTTTGTTGTACGAATTTCACAGCATTCAGCGTTGTTGTAGTTCTTTGTTGTACGAATTTTACCAAATTCAACGTTGTTGTAGTTTTTGTTGTACGAATTTTACCGCATTCAACTTTGTTGTAGTTCTTTGTTGTACGAATTTTACCGCATTCAACGTTGTTTTTGTTCTTTGTTGTACGAATTTTACCGCATTCAACGTTGTTTTTGTTCTTTGTTGTACGAATTTTACTGCATTCAGCGTTGTTGTAGTTTTTTGTTGTACGAATTTTACTGCATTCAGCGTTGTTGTAGTTCTTTGTTGTACAAATTTTACCGCATTCAATGTTATTTTTGTTCTTTGTTGTACGAATTTTACAGCATTCAGCGTTGTTGTAGTTTTTTGTTGTACGAATTTTACAGAATTCAACGTTGTCGTAGTTCTTTGTTGTACGAATTTTACCGCATTCAACATTGTTGTAGTTCTTTGTTGTACGAATTTTACCGCATTCAACGTTGTTGTAGTTCTTTGTTGTACGAATTTTACCGCATTCAACGTTGTTGTAGTTTTTTGTTGTACGAATTTTACCGCATTCAACGTTGTTGTAGTTCTTTGTTGTACAAATTTTACCGCATTCAACGTTGTTGTTCTTTGTTGTACGAATTTTACCGCATTCAACTTTGTTGTAGTTCTTTGTTTTGTAGTTCTTGAATTTTACTGCATTATCTACCATTATCTGCATTTTCTCACAAACATTTCCTCGCTTTCTTTACAGAGTGTAACTGCAATAATCATTCTGATTCCTGTCATTTCGACATGGCCGTGTATCAGGCCTCGGGTAATGTGAGCGGTGGCGTGTGCGACGGCTGCGAGCACAACACCATGGGTCACAAGTGCGAGCAGTGCAAACCGTTCTTCTACCAACATCCAGAGAAAGACATCCGCGACCCCAACATCTGCGAGTGTACGTGTCCCCTCTCATTTCCTCTGCTGTCATTTCCTCTGAGACTTTTTTCCCCCATTCTGGTGGCAGATTCTTCTCTACCTGTCTGGTCTAGTTTGTGATGTGGCTCTGCTCCAGCTGTTCCTTTGTTCATCTCTGCTTGTGCAGATTTGGGGAGTAGAAACACCTGGGCTTTGAAGTAGTCCGTCACCACAGGGCTAAGCTCCGCCCTTTTTCAAAGCACACGCGTCTAAGGTTTCACATTCCTCTTTTGTTGTGGTGATTGAGGTTTTTTAGTTTGAACCCTCTGACCACAAAGCAGAAATGCGGTCTGTGAATTTTGCATCAAACTTTGGTAACAGTTTACAATAAGATTCATTAATATTAATCCATAACAATGAAAAATACTTTTACAACATGTGTTAATTTGGTTAATAGTGCTTTTTTTGCATTTCAAGTGGTATAAGTTATCATTATTTAATGTATTATGACCAAACATGAATTAACAAAGATACACTAGCAGTCAAAAATAGATTTTTTTTTAATGCCTTTCCCAGCTGTCCACAGTTCCTCTCATTGTCTTTAAGCATGCTGTCCGGATTTGTCTTTTCCAGCCTGCAACTGTGATCCGGTTGGCTCTCTCAATGGCGGAGTTTGTGATCCGCTGACAGACGTGGTTCTCGGACTGATCGCAGGTCAGTGCCGGTGTAAGCCTAATGTGGAGGGAGAGCGATGCGACCAGTGCAAACAGGGCCATTATGGACTCGGCGACGACCCTCTGGGATGCCAGCGTAAGTTGACGCCTCACACAATAATGCGACTAATCTAATTCCAAACCATTTGTCAATGTGAAAAGGATTTTGAAAGGTCTTCATAACTCTAAAGAAAGCTATTCTTGTGTTGTTGTTACCCAGCATGCACGTGCAATGCTTTGGGGACAGTCCCAGGTGGAAGCCCGTGCGATACAGACTCGGGAAACTGCTACTGTAAACGTCTGGTTACCGGAAGGAATTGTGACCAGTGTCTGGTGGGTGTTCTGCTTACTTTATGAGTCAATTCACATGTCTTTGCACAGTAAATCTGTAAACAATTTTATTTTAAAATTTACGGTAAGTAATGCAACACTTTTGAAGGAAAAAAATGAAAAAAATTGAAAATCCAAAAATTAAAATTCTGTCATTAATTCCTCTCCCTCATGTCGTGCATCTTCAGAACACCAATTAAGATATTTTTGATGAAATCCGATGGCTCAGGCAAGAAAATTAACACTTTCAGATGCCCAGAAAGCTACTAAAACATATTTAAATTAGTTCATGCCAGTAACCTGGCAATAGAGGCCTCACTGAGACATTTTTGTTAATGTAATATTGCTTACATTGTTATTAAATTATCAATTTTGCATTAAACATATATTTTGAATTGTTTTAAAATATTAAATTAAATTCTTAAATTCTCAAACCATTATTTTTTTTTTTTTTTTTACTGGTTTCTAGTATTCTGTTGTGCTAGAATGTGATCTCTTTCCTTTAGGAACTGCTGTTTACATTTTGCTTCTTGTGAGGTCTGTCATAAACACTGTGGAGTTCAAATGGTCTCTCTCTCTCTCTCTCTCTCTCTCTCTCTCTCTCTCTCTCTCTGTCTCTCTCTCTCTCTCTCTCGCTCGCTCGCACATAGCCTCAGCACTGGGGTCTCAGTAATGACATGGATGGCTGCAGACCATGTGACTGTGATCATGGTGGCGCAATCAACAACCAGTGAGTAAAACTACTTTTTTTTTTTTTTTTTTTTTTTTGAATGAAGTTCTACTTTCTGACTGAATTTATCATTAAAATTAAGCTTTTATCACTATCATTATAGTTTATAAAATTAGGGATTTGACCAACCCTGATTTACCAATGTGAACCCAATGTTATTATTCATAGTATTTCATATAGTTCTAGTATAGTATTTTAAATCGCTTTCAATTTTCTGTTTTCATTTTATTTAGTAATGGTGTTTTGGGCTTTTGTTATTTTTCTATTTGTAAATTTCTTCATGAAATTTATTTATTTTTATTTCATTGTTTTGTTTCAAGTCAAAAACTGATTTCAATTAGCTGTTAAAGGCAACATTTCTAATTTTGGTTTAAGTCTTTCATCTAATATTTAAATTTTATTTTATTTTTATATTTTATTTTAGCTTTATTTCCCTTACTGAAAATGATTTTTAATAGTTTCAGTTTTTGTTAACAGTAACAACACTACCCATGTACAAAGACTCTAGTTGAAGAAAGATAGTTCACTCCTATTAGTAATGAATGGGAGAACGCGCAATATGGTGGAATATGTCCCGCCTTCTAAGTAAAAGAGCCAATCGCTGATTGATCGAGTCATTGTGTCACTGCAGCTGTCGTTAGAAGCGCCAGTTTCCATAGAAACCTGAGTCTCGCGCTTAGGAGTGCACATACACATTGGCTCGTAGTCTGAAAAATAAGCTTTTTTTGATGCTATTTGACCATAAGAAATAACATTTATGGTACAGTTCATGCCAAATTTTGTTACTGATTTGAAAAAGCAGTTTGAGATTTCAGGATTCCCCCATTCATATAGATAGGACTTGGTCTTAGATGCCCAAAATATCTGCCCAGAGGTGTTGCAAATATGTTTCCTCGAAAAGGACTTTACCATGTATTAAACTTTTGCGTAACTCATCATGGACATTAAAATAGATCTTAACTAATGTTGCTTGCTGATAATTACTTTTATAAGTGATCACATCAGTCTTTGCTGATGAAATGGTAAAGTAAATATTAAACAGGTTTTCTTCGGATCTGTATTTTAGGCCTTAAAATGTCTTCATTATTGATTGGATTATGAAGTTAACGTTACTTTTAAAATGTTCTAAACTAAACCCCAAGTGTGTCGCGATGTGGTTTGTGGGATAACCAGGGACTTATTTTATTTTCGATTTCTTGGTTACACACCAGTTCTGTATGGTCATGTTGAATGTGAATAAAGTGTAATAAAGTAATTTACTTTACAAGTAATTCTTGGACTTTTCATAGTTTTTTTTGGATGGGAAAGGACTTAAGAGGTCTTAAATAATGGTCTTTAAAAGGCATTACAATTTACCTTGTCGAAACCACTCACATTTTCTTTAGAACTTGCACAACTTTCTTTCTACTCCTACTGCACTGTCATTCCTATAAGTTGTATCAGCCTGTTGAGAAACTACTGGCTGGGGGCCTGAAATAGCAATGAACAAGAAGTCCCAGATTAAGCCCTGAACTGGCAATATCGTCCAATAAGAAAACTACATTTACATAAGTTACAAAGGCAGGCTTTAACTGCAGTCCCTCAATCAGTTGGTTGCCATTTCTCACAAGTTTTGTGTCCTAAGTCAGCGTTTCCTCCTGAGCTATTTTTCTCCAGACCTTTGAGAAGAACCATCTAAACCTCTTGACTTTTTTTCCCCCAGTTGTTCTCCTGAAACGGGCCAGTGTCAATGTCGCGAGCACATGTTTGGCAGGCGCTGCGACCAGGTGGAATCTGGATTTTACTTCATCGCTCTGGACCACTACACTTATGAAGCCGAGGACGCCAAGTTTGGTCCAGTAGGTGTATTCATTATTCCCATTTTTCAAAGTCCTCGTTTGACCCAATGGCTGACCCAAATATCTCTCCGTCTCTCTCTGCAGGGCGTGACCGTGGTCCCAAGAACACACCCTCAGGATAGATCCCCTACTTGGACTGGCATTGGTTTCGTGAATGTCCCTGAAGGTGCCTATCTCGAATTCAGCATTGACAACATTCCCTTCTCTATGGAGTACGACATTATCATCCGATATGAACCTCAGGTGACTTCCTCTACATTGACATTTGACTATTAAAGATTGGTAATGTCTAACTAAAGTCAGCTGGGACATGTTCCATCAGTCAGTTAAAGGGTAAGCAGATATCTTCAGCAGACATCGCTTCATTACGTCATCTTTTTGCTCTTTCCTGGCCTGTAGCTGCCGGAGCAGTGGGAAGAAGTGTTGATGACTGTCATCAGACCTCGTGTCATTACCGCCGACAGCCGCTGTGCCAATACAATGCCCGATGATGACAACCAGATGGTGTCTCTGCATCCTGGATCCAGGTATGTTGCTGCGTCCGAAATCGCATACTGTCCGAGTAGGTAGTACTTTTTAATTTACTTTGCGACTGTTAAAAAAGTGCAATTCTGAGTAGTGTGAATCAAATTCGGACATACTACATCTGCCATATTATTTATGTCACGTGACCTACCAGCGTCCGTTGTGTTGCTTCACCTCCATTCATGAATCCTCTCTTGTGGCCTCATGGGATAGTAAAGTGACCATCAAATGCGCTCTTCAGAATTTCGGTGGAAGTAGTAGGTCAACTTTTTGCCAACTGTTTTTCCAATACTTTGAATTTGGACATGCTACTCTGTTGCTGTACTGTTTTTCGCATACTATGTAGTACGGAAGTGTTCAATTTCGGATGCAAGAGAAAAGCCACGTGATGGACATTACCTTTAATCCCCACAGCAATAATGACAGAACAGCTTTGTGCTAACTAGTGTGCTTCCTACCTAGACATAATTTTAAGTTATAATACTGTAGATGTGCTTTTGATACAAAAGCGGCAGGGTTATTATGATTCACTAAAACTAAAATGATTTCAAACATTTCTGTTCATTAAAATAAAGCCAAAATGATCTGATAAGAGATCCTCTGATAGCAATCTTAGGGATTAAACCAGTTGTGATACACAGTAGGAAAAAGATGTATTTATTACAGATATTACTGATAGCAGCAAAGAAAGCAATTACAATGAAGTGGCTTAAAAATGAGCCACCAAACCAACAATTTTGAGAAATATTTACACTATGGAAAAAATTACATATTCGTTGAGATTACAGAGGGAACTTTTTATTGAAAGATGGGCACCGTTGATGATGGTGATGGAGGACCATTAGAGTTAACTAGTTATATTTGCCAGGGGAACTTGAATACAACCCATGTTTTGTTTTAAGTTCAAATTGTTTAATTTAAATGATGTTAAATAACTTTTATATCTTCTTTTCCTTGTACCTTTGGACATATCTTTCTGTGGAATTGCTCATACATGTAAGGATGCGTGAATGTTATGATCCACTGTAAAGGATAGTGTTTCTGTGTGCAAGTAATTGTTGTAAAAGGAAATCTGAAGAACATTCAAAATAAAATAAAAAATAAGTAACAAAAATAAATAAATAAAGCCAAAATAAAATATAAATATTAGATGTATAACTTAATCGAAAATGAGAATTGTTTGCCTTGACGACTAACTGAAAGAAATTTAAGCACTAAAATTACTAACTGAAAATAAATAAAAACTAAAACTGAAATCAAAATATTAACAAAGCACAATACAAAATAACTCAAATTAAAATGAAAACTGAAAATATGAAATAAAATCTAATTAAAAATACACATTAAAAGCTAATAATAGTACATAAATATTAAAATAACACTGAAATGCTGTTGCTAATGGCAATGAGCAACATTATACTCATTTTGTCCAAATTTTAAGACGTGCATTCTTTAAAGAGAATGTAATCCCAGAATGCATTGCCACAAATCCATAGAAATGTTGGTCATAGGTATATTTAATTCAAAACTTAATAATCAAAAAATACCTAGATCTAATTAAAACTCGAGATTTAGGTGCTATAATTTTTTATGCTTCTTCGAGTATCAAAATGTTTATGATTAGCAACATGCATCGAAATCAATTGTGAGGCGAGTCTGTTTGTGTAGCACAGAGTTTCTGCCAATATAGAACATGGTTTGCAAAAAATGGCGTATTGTCAGTAGTGTAGCGACGCAGTATATGACGCACAGCTCACACTGGAGTCACTCTCAAACCAAACAGCTTTCTGTTGGTCAATGCAGCAAATTCATCCCCCATGCAAAGTTCTAGATTGAGCAGATTCCCGTTGAAATGACTTGCTTTCCAACGTTAACTGTGTTTAGAAGGCAGCTCGCTAGGTTTTAGAAGCCGATGCCTTTGGTTGTTGAAAGTGAATTCTCTGGGTTTTACCCATCAGGTATGTGGTGCTGCCCAGGCCTGTGTGTTTTGAAGAAGGCCTGAACTACACCGTGCGCTTGAGTCTGTCTCTATACTCGGCTCTCAGCGATATGCAGTCGCCATACACTCTCATCGACTCGGTAGGCTCCCTCTTTTACCTTCAAACTGCCTCAATTGCATTGGAATCCTCAAATGCTAATTGGCCGATTTCGATCCTTGCCCTCAGATCGTCCTCATGCCACACTGTAAAAACCTGGATATTTTCTCTGGATCAGACGGCGGGGACGTTGAGACCAACAGCGCCTGGGAAACCTTCCAGCGCTACCGCTGTTTGGAGAACAGCCAAGCGGTGGTGAAAACCCCCATGACGGATATCTGCAGAAATTACATCTTCAGCGTGTCGGCTCTTCTGCACCAGGGAGTTAAAGGTACGCAAATTCAAGTGATCAGTTATGTTTGTTAAAGTTTTCCCTGAGAAAATACAAAAATCTAGTTCTATTATCAAATACAAGATCTTTCCACTTTGTTTAAAGTGCACAAACGTACAGATAGAGATTGACTCCATTCTCTAACCACATAAGCATCCCCTTTTCCCTTTATGATAGACATGCCAGTCTTTATTCTGTCATCGTTCATTCAGCTTTCATTTTCCTCCGTCTGCTGTCTCTCAGCAGAGGTGCTTTCCTGCCTCATGTCAGAGCTTGTAACGGGGCCTCAGGCTTAATTATACTGCCTTACATGCTTCCTGTCTGAGACTTTACAATTTCATCAACTGTCAGGGCAAGAAAAAAGCAAAAGACGAGGCTCGGGGCATTAATCAGAGCGAAAGCTTTGCTGACGGTGAATGTTTTCGGTGGGAAAACATCCACCTCCACATGATTCGAACGTTTCAAAGCATCTGATTCTTAAAGTATGACTTCAACGTGTCTTTCAATCTGTAATGTAAAAACAACCGTCAAACTCCTTTCTAGGCTACAATTCAAGGCTACACTTTAATAAATAGTTAATAATAATAATAAGTTTTATTTATATAGCGCCTTTCCATCGCTCAAGGACGCTTCACAATGCAAATACAAAAAATAGGAAGACATAAACAGACAGCCAGTAAAAAACAGACAATAATAGAAGAATACACAATGGTAGTACACTAAACAGTTGAAAGGGACATTAAGTAGATGGCATAAAGCACAACGGCAAAATTAAGGACAGAGAAGAACAGAACACAACTTATGAGTCATAACATACCGAAAACAAGTGAGTTTTGAGTTGTGATTTGAAATCATTGATACAAGTAATACAGCAGTTACACTGAAGCTATTTAAATTAAGAGACAGCAATTATATAACTGATCTGATGATATTTAATCTGAGCAGTTTATTGATAACATTTAGCTTGAATAGACAAATTGACACTAAAACTGTTTTAATAGTGCCTCTGATTTGAACTTTAGCAGGAAAAAATGGTTAGAGTTGGTGATCAATTAATTTTCACATTTCAAAAGAAAATTTTTTGTCGGTCTAAATTATGAAATACCTGCTTGTAGCACTGTTTTTAGTCTTTGAGTTGCCGACAGTCTATATAGCAGCAAATGCCGTGTACATCTCATCAAAGCTGTCATTGTCACCCAAAAAAAATGTTTAAACACATTTATTGTGTAATAATGTTTATTTTGCCCCATGAATTTCTTTGTTTATGCAAAACTTATACTTTAATGCTATAGCAATCTCTTCCACGGAGTATGTAGATCAGCGGTCCCCAACCTTTTTTGCGCCACGGACCGGTTTAATATCAGACAATATTTTCACGGTGTGGCGTATAAAAACAACAAAATAAAATGATACGACCAGCATAAAAACTGGGTATTTTTTTAAATATTATAATAAACGTGAAACCAATATGTAGGCTTATTCGCAACTTTATTAGCAGCGTCCACGTATCACGTGACCTAAACAAGCGTTGCCATGCGCCAAGAGTGAGTCATAGACGGATGTAACGGAGAGAATTTGAAGTTGAGATGCTGACTCGCGATCTTCGCAGTAGTGAACGCGCCAGAGAGAAATGCACATTTCATACTAATTACATAAGTCATTTTTTTCTTTTTCTTTTTTTTTTTTTTTTTTTTAATAAGTTATTTATTCTTTCTGTGCGGCCCTGTACCAAATGACCCACGGACCGGTACCGGTCTGCGGCCCGGGGGTTGGGGACCTCTGATGTAGATGATTAAAGGGATGGATCACCCCAAAATGAAAATTACCCCATGATTTACTCGCCCTCAAGCCATCATAGGCTTTCAGACGAATACAATCGGAGTTATATTAAATAATGAGCTTTATAACGGTAGTGAACAGTGACCACCAGTTTGAAGCTCAAAAAAGTTCATCCATCCATCACAAACGTACTCAATACAGCTCCAGGGGTTAATAAAGGCCTTCTGAAACGAAGCAATGCGCAGTAAGATAAATATCCATATTTAACACTTCGACTTGCGCCTAAAGCGTAACTCGCGCAACGTATTACTACATACATACGACATACTACACACCATGTCCTACACTCTATAAAATGTTGGGTTAAATATTTGCCCAACGTGCTGGCCAGTTGTATTTAACCCAAATATTGTTTAAAAAGTACTATATGGCTGGCTTAAAATGAACCCAAAATAGGTTGGAAATTAAAAACCAGTCTCAAATCATAATTACTAGAGGCAACAGTAATAATAATCAAAAGGTGAAAATTTATTTATTAACAATTTAATAGAAGTTTATTAATTATTATTTATTAAACATTAATTTCCAACATACTTTGGGTTCATCCCAACTTGGGTTGTTTTTTCCCAGCATTTTTATGTAATTAAGTGTATATTATACATCGAATCTGTATGGTCGTTTTGTCGTTTATGATGGATGGATGCACTTTTTTGAGCTTCAAACTGGTCACTGTTCACTACCGTTATAAAGCTTGTAAGCATCTGGACATTATTTAATATAACTCCCATTGTATCCGTCTGAAAGCCTATGATGGCTTGAGGGCGAGTAAATCATGGGGTAATTTTCATTTTGGGGTGATCCATCCCTTTATTCATCTACATACTCCGTGGAACAGATTGCTATAGCATTAAAGTATAAGTTTTGCATAAACAAAGAAATTCATGGGACAAAATAAACATTATTACACAATTATTACACAATTATTGCCATTATAAACCTTGGAAGTGTCAGGGTGTTAATTGATTTTAATAGGATGGCTTGAGCGTGAGTAAATCATGGGGTAATTTTCATTTTGGGGTGAACTATCCCTTTAATAGTGAAATAAATAGTAAATGTTAATATGATGTGTGGATCTTGTTAAAAGTTGGCCACAACTGATATCCGATTAAGACAAAATGCTTAAATAGCCGAAAAATTATTGGTCAGTATCTAGAATGCAGAGAAAATATGGATAAAAAGTGTATTGGTAAAATATAAAAAACAAAACAAAAAAAACATCAATCCTGACAATTAAAAAAAAAAGTTATGTTCTTCTTTGTCTCCTCTGTTTCTCTCAGCCTGCCAGTGTGACCCGCAGGGCTCTCTCAGCACTGTTTGTGACCCGAGCGGTGGGCAGTGCCAGTGTCGCCCCAACGTGGTTGGCAGGAACTGTGACAAGTGCGCCCCGGCTACCTTCCTTTTTGGGCCGCAAGGCTGCAGGCGTAAGTACAACTTTGCGTTTTCACATTTCTGGGGTTTATCAGAAGTCATAACTACTACAGTTCTGAACGGAAACTACCACAAATATATGTTTTTGCGTTCCCATTTACTCCAGTAACAAAAGAAAAATCCATATTAGCGTTTCTATGACTTTAAAAAAGAGGGAAAAATGTCGATAGATTGATTTTGTTGGTCAAATTTGCATTGTATAGACAATTTCTAAAATGTCTTTCTCAAGCGTAATTCTAGTCTCTTGTTATTTAGCATGTGACTGCAGTCCGGAGGGCTCTGTCCACTCTTTCTGCCATGAGGCCACGGGTCAGTGCGAATGTATTCCCGGAGCGTATGGGCGGCAGTGTGACCGCTGTCTGCCTGGACACTGGGGTTTCCCTAACTGCCGCCCCTGCACTTGCAATGGCCACGCTGAGCAGTGTGACCCATTCACGGGACAGTGTCTGACATGCAGAGACCAAACCACTGGCCACAACTGTGAGAGGTTCGTTACGGTTTTCCTTATTCAACATTACAGGTCGAAATTTAAACTTTTGACTCATCGAATCACTTCGGCAGGTGTTTGAATGGCTACTATGGTGACCCTGTCCTGGGTTCTGGAGACCACTGCCGCCCCTGCATGTGTCCCGACGGTCCCGACAGCGGTCGCCAGTTTTCCGGCGGGTGTTATAAGAATCTCGACTCCAACCAGGTGTTCTGCATCTGCAACCAGGGATATAAAGGTAAACTCCAGACGTCTTGCTTGATTTATAACAGCATCCGTCAAGAACATTGTAAATTTCGCTAGAACTTACAGTTCAAAAGTTTAGAACCTACATATTTTTTAGGTTTTTGAAAAAAGTCTCACTCAGGCTGCATTTGTTTGATCAAAAATACAGTAAAACGGTAACAGCAACAAATCAGCATATCAGAATGATTTCTAAACGATCATGTGACACTGAAGACTGGAGGAATGGTGCTGAAAATTCAGCTTGGATCACAGAAATAAATTGCACTTTAAAATTTATTCAAATAGAAAATAATTATTTTAAATTGTAATAATATTTTGCAATAGTCTTCTTTTTACTGTATTTCTGGTCAAATAAATGACTTTTCATTTTAAAAAATCTTAAAGCTTCCAAACCTTTTGAAAGGTAGAGTATGTGGAAGAATATGGTAATATTTTGAAATATGTATCTTGCAATATGTAATGAATGCAATGTGTAGTGAAAGCTGTAATTTAACACAGCTCCTCTCGTGTCGTCCATAGGTGCCAGGTGTGAAGAGTGCGCCCCTGGTTATTACGGAAACCCACATGAGGTGGGCGGAGAATGCCGATCTTGTCAGTGCAATAACAACATTGACATGTCGGACCCGGAGTCCTGTGACGCCCGCACAGGCGCTTGTCTCAAATGCCTGTACCACACGGAGGGCGAGGGTTGCAACCGTTGCAAGCTCGGTTATTATGGCAATGCACTGACCCAGAGTTGCAGAAGTAAGTTGTTGAAGAAATCAGTTTCAATACTTCAAATTTACAAAAATGTGCTCCAAAATTAAACATTTTTTGACGTTTAAAATTGTAGCACATACTAGTTAAGTTAAAATTTTGGGGTGATACCAATTATTATTGTATATTTTTATTGTATTATATATTTAAAACATGATAAAAAGTTTAGTAATATTGAAATCTAGTTTAACTCTTTCCCCACCTTTTTTTTAAATTTTTAAATTTTATTTTATTTTTGATTAAAGTTGCCAGCCAGCATCAGCATTTTTGATTATTTTCATAGAAATGTCATGGCCTCCAGAATCTTTTGTTGTATGAATATCTGAACATATAATATAACAAAAGAACAGAGCCTCTGTCTAAAAAATTATACTTTAGCTTCATGCATTCTTTTTTTTTTAACACTTGAGTGCGGGTAAGTGTCATAAAAAACTCAAAAGTTTGAACAAAAGCTGAGAAAATCGCATTTTTCTCAAAGACTTGGATTAAGAACGATGATCAAAACACAGACGGAGTAGATCGAGTCACAGTCCTATACCTCTTTATGGGTTCGACATTTCATTCGGTAACATTAGGCAGTTTTGATTGATATTCTGGGTTAGTTCGCCCCAAAAATTGAAATTTTTGTCATTAAATACTCGCCCTCATTTCGTTCCAAACCCGTAATGGATCGTGCTGCTCACGTGACCAGCATTGACCAATAATAAGTCTGCGTTCTGACGTTTTTGCGCACAAAAAGCATTCTCGTATTCTTTCAGAAGATTTGTAATAGCGCCCCCTACCGTATAACGGTCAACACATGGATTGCCAGAAAATTTACGTCAATGGCGGGGAAAAAATTAAAGGCTTTTTTACTAGTATGTAAAATGCAATTAAAAAATAACTTTAAAACCTACATATTGTGTATGTAGTGTTAAGTGTGGATTCTTGGCCCCTGAGTTTCAAAAGTTTTGTCCTTGTCTTTCCCAGAATGTGTGTGTAATCACATGGGCACTGCTGAGGAGACGTGTCCCTCTCAAGGTAACTGCAACTGTGACTTAAACAGCGGGCAGTGCCAGTGTCTACCCAACGTGGTGGGCCAGCACTGCGATCAGTGCGCCCCGGACACTTGGAACATGGCCAGTGGGAAAGGTTGCGAGGCCTGCGACTGCGACCTCAACCATTCCTTCGGCTCTTCCTGCAATGAGGTTAGACCACACTCACACTCACAGTTTGGGATAGTAATAAAATGTACATTTTCAGGTGGATTAACCTGTTTTTTTTTTTAATCCTCTGTGCTGTAGATTATGGGCCAGTGCTCTTGTAAACCTGGTTTTGGTGGCAGAACCTGCCGAGAGTGTAGAGAACTGTTCTGGGGGAACCCTGAGGTCAAATGCCATGGTGAGTTCAGAAAAAAATGAAAAATATTAGTGCATTAAATTAGGCTGTGAATTATGATCATCCTTTTATGCAATGCATTTAACTGTAGTATAAAGTGACATATTTCTCCAGGAAATAATATGTTATGGGTCGTTATTTTGTTCATTTTATTTAGAAAATAGTGATACAATTAGTCTTTTATATGATTGATTTTAAAATTATTTCTATAATTATTTATTTATATTATATTATGTACACTACCATTTCAAAAGTTTGGGGTCAGTAAGATTTTATTTTTACTCATTTTATTAGGCAAGAATGCGTTTATTTAATCAAAAGTGACATTTATTAATATATTTATTAGTAAAACATTTATTAATGCTCAGTGTATTATTGGATTTAATCTTATTTATATTTGCTTTCATTTATAGTATATTATTTACACTATCATTTCAAAAGTTTGGGGTCAATAAGCAAGGATGCATTAAATTGATCAAAAGTGACATTTATAATTTTACAAAAGATTTCGATTTAAAAAGTTTTCTTGAGCATCAAATCAAATCATATTAGAAGGATTTCTGAAGGATCATTTGTCATTTGTCATTAATGATGCCAAAAATTTAGCTTTGATCACAGCAATAAATTACATTTCAAATATATTCAAAGAAAACAATTATTTTAAATTGTAATAATATTTGATAATATGATCGTTTTATGTAGCTTTGGTGAACTTCGGAGACCTTCAAAAACATAAGATATCTGACCCCAAAGTTTTGAATGATTAAATATATATATATTTGTTTAAATTGTTATTATTGTATTTTTTTTTCCTCACCCATGTCGTTTTCAAGACTTCTTTATGACAATAGACTAGATTTTTTTTCTTAATGCATACCAGTAAATCGTGCACAAGGCAAATGTAGTTTAAAGAAAGTAAACATTAATTTTTAATTATCACTGCTGATTAAATAAACCCAACGAACTAAAGATTTTGCTGACAGTGGAAACACACCCATCATGAGTTCTGCCAACAGGCAGCCCAGTTTTGTAGGAATGTGTAGCAGAATGGAAAAGCCCTCGACCCACTCTTTGATTTGCCCCAGATGTGCGTGACCATGACAAGCTCGTGGGGGGATCTGTCGAAGCCTCGCAATATCTTCTCTACTCCCACAATGCACCTTTGTATTCGTGGGCTTTCCCCTTACGGGGCCATTAGAGTCTGACGCAGCACCCCTTCACAGAAAGAGTTTTTGTCCTCTTCTGACTGTATTTGTGGCTGTGCAGACCATTATCTTTGAAAATCTATTTGAACTCGATGAAGAATTTTCTGGTGCTTTTAAGGAAAATCCTTTTGGAAGAGTATGTGAAGAGATGGTGTGAAGCATTTCATTTTAACTTCTAATAAACACTACAATCTCTGCTTAATTAACAGATCGTAATCAAGGGTGATGTATGTAAAACATGACATACCATTAGCATATAAACACTTTTATACCATGTTTTTAGAATGACATGAAGGAAATTTTTTGCACAAACGATTTCATTATTCACCCATTTTGGCTGTTTGGCCTTTGGTTTTGGACTCTCTTTGAGCAGAAAAAGCAGTGCGCTAAAGCAGTGTGATCTGTTCCACCCCCACACCCCTCCGTTTGTTTGGAGAGCCCTGATGGAGCAGGAAGCCCCCCATGTTCCTCTAAGATCCAGTTACCCCTCTATAACCCTTGTGTTGACTCGCCCTCAACATGCTCTTCCCTCTTCCAGCACAGGACTGAGCGTTTGTTCAGCTTGAGCTGTGCTTTATGTGGTTTCCTCTTACTAGTTTGGCAATCTAGTGAAATCCCAAGCTTTCATTTTTGTCCAACCACATCTGATTTGCACAGAGATTTTCTAGGTTGTAGTTTAACTTCTACATTTTGTGTAGAGGTGTCAGCCGTACTCGTGTCTGATTTGCAAATTATATATATATATATATATATATATATATATATACACATTTAGTCATTTAGCAGACGCTTTTATCCAAAGCGACTTACAAGTGAGGAAAACAAACAAGCGATTCTTCATGAATTGGCAAATAGACACAGGAAGTGCTCACGATACAAGTTTCATAAATTGCTCAGTACCATAAGCTGGAGTAGGAAGGGAAAAGGGAAGGATAGGATTTTTATATATATATATATATATATATATATATATATATATGTGTGTGTGTGTGTAAAATCAAATCAATTAATTGCGGTTAAGTTTGTAAATATATGTGCATGTGTAAATATATATTTACAAACTTTTGTTATATGCGATTAATTGATTTGACAGCACAAAAAAAAAAAAAAAAATATATATATATATATATATATATATATATAAAATATTTTATAAATCGGTTATAAATATTCAAATTAATTAATTATGATTAATCGCATCTAACAAAAGTTTGTAAATACAGCTCTGGAAAAAATTAAGAGACTGCTGCATATTTTTTGTTATTTTGACAAGTTGTTGCATTTGGCAAACAAATGCTCTAAATTACAATATTTTTATTTGGAATTTGGGAAAAATGTCAGTAGTTTATAGAATAAAACAAAAATGTTAATTTTACCCAAACACATACCTATAAATAGTAAACCCAGAGAAACTGATCATTTTGCAGTGCTCTCTTAATTTTTTCCAGAGCTGTATATATTTACACATGTGTGTGTATATATATATATATATACTTTTATGTTAGATTCGATTTAGTGCAAATTAATAAAAATAAATTGTATAAATCGATTATAAATCATCAAATTGATTCATTTTGCCTGTTTTTCTTAAATAATGAAATGACGTAGCTAAGATGGAAAATTGCATAGGATATTAAGACATATTTCCAGGCTGTCTTTTGAATATAAAAGGTTGAAGAATACAAGTTAATTTGACGTTTGCTTCTGCAAAATACTCAAGCCAAACCGTAAAACACATTTGTTCAAATGTTCCTTGAAGCCCTTGTGAAAGGAATGATATCTAGACCAAGAAGTGAAGTTTCCTCCCATGCTTTTTTTTACAATAACCTTATCTGCATCTGTGATGAAAAACAGATGGAAAGGATACATGCATTCCTGTATAAGACACCCATGCCCAGCTATAATTGTGAATGAAAACCTACTGACAATTAGATTACAACGTATTGCAGGTCTTTAGTTGGTTTGAGATTAAATTTATTGACAGAAATTGGATCTTCATGGCTGGGTACTGTTTACACAAATCTGGAAAACACATCACTAAACCGGGAACGTTTTAAAGGCATAATTTCCTAGAGCTTGTTAACACCGCCATGAATGTTTAACAGCAGTCAAATGGACTTTGTTTTATAGAAGTACCTTGGGATTTAAGTCCTGTGGTTCCTCTTCTCGGCTGGCGTGTGAGATGTTAAAGATTTACATCCCCCATACCTCAGCCATATACGTCTGTGTAAACTTTGGCTGAGTACGCAAACGCGTTGCATTCAATCTTCAAGAAACGTGTTTATTTTAGGCCTACTTTTAAAAGGTTCAATTAATTCTCAAGCCAGCTTTTAAACAATAAAATGCAGATGTGTTCTTCACACAGCCAAAGCATGTCCTAGTGTTTTTTGTAGTGTAAATTGCTACAAAGTCACCTTCACAAAAACTCCAATGCATGTCACCGTTTTCAGGGGTCACAATTACGCCATTGTCCCAACAAGAAACGCCCCTGGTGCTGCCTGAGGCCCCCTGGATAATAGCAGGGATTAACCTCCGAGATAATTCCCTATCTCTAGCACCTTGTATGCATTAGTGCCCTTAGGTGAAGGAGTCTTTTCCCGTGGAATGTGTGTGTAATCACGACACACTGGAATGTGTTTTAAGTAAATCAACCGTCTCAGACAGGGTCCCCATTCACATATAGTATGTGTCGCATGCATTGTCTTGAATTCCTAGTTACTTATCTACTCAGAAAGATATGGGCTCTG